>JAHTLZ010000017.1:2419181-2430256 GCA_023846285.1 Phrynocephalus versicolor
ACCGACCTCGGAAGGATGGAAGGCTGAGTGAACCTTGAGCCTGCTACCAGGGATTGAACTCAGGTCGTGAACACAGTTTTACCTGCAGTACAGGCATTTAACCACTGCGCCTAGAGAAGGAACACTGAGAAAGAAACTCATTCTGGCATTTCCAGGTAAGGAGGCTATTGCGGTAATAACTGTGAAGCACTTTGCACACTCAAATGTGATAGAGGGGTGATTGATGATGATGAAGTGCTAGGCTGGCTCACACAGAGGCATGATGGAGGTAGGTTTTTCAGGCCCCCCATCCTTGCTATGACCCTTGATCTTTCTTTTATTACTTCTTGGCAGTCTCAGCTCTTATAGCTTGACTGTGGGGTGGTGGTGGTGGGGAGAGACTTACCCTTTGTAAACCATTTCTCTTGTAACATGCGTTTCTGGGCTTTTAATGGGCGTTTGAGATTTCAGATGCCAGCAGTGCTGCTAAAACACTTAGCAGAGACATAAAACCTGGCAAGTTTCAACGATTACCTCCGCAGTATTAGGGTAGTGCTAGTGCCGCTTGCTCGAAACATGCATGAAAAAATAATAATAACCCGCAGCATATTCTGGGCTCATTGGGGAAGGGTCCTAAGAGGAGGCAGGACAAATGGACACTTTGTCTACCAGTTCTTCCAAAATTCAGTGGAAGCGATTCGACCCAAGAACCACGTGTGCCAGGGCGGCCATGATTATGCCCTCCCCCCCAAAAAAAATAATAAAGTTACATTCTTGGACTACATATCTCAGAATGCCAGCAGCCATCCCCCACAACCATGTGTTGCGCAATCTCAACTGTGACCCTCCTTACAGGGAAGTAATAAAGGAGGGAGGAGGGGCTTCTTTGTGTTGTTGTTTTTTTGGGGTATCCCAGAAGCATCTGACTGTCTGGGTGTCTGGGATTAGAGAGCATCCAGGTGAAAGGCACGCATGTGTGTCCAAAGTGGCAGAAAACAATACATGGATCCACCATTACGATTGGCTGATGTGACCGGCAATGGCTTCCTGGTGAGAAAGAGTTTGTTTGCACCACTTGCAACCTGATCTTTTTAACTGGAGGCCCTGGGGCGGATCCTCAGCTCACAAAGCTTGTGCTTCAACAAGCTGTAAAATAGAGCCATACCGAGATCACCCTAATTGATTTGGAGGCCAGTGTCTTTCTTTGGTAGAGTTACAGGCCTGGTGAATGAGGGGAACACTGTGGATGTTGCTTATCTAGATTTCAGTAAGACCTTCAATGAGGTTCCCCATGGTATACTGTACTTGTAAAGAACTTAGTAGATTGGGGGATAGACAGTGCTACTGTTAGGTGGATTTGTAATTGGTTGACTGATCACACCCAAAGGGTGATCATAAATGGCTTCTCTTCAGCTTGGAGAGATGGTAACAGTGGAGTGACCCAGGGTTCTGTTCTGGGTGCTATCCAATATCTTTATTAATGACTTGGATGAAGAAATAGAGAGTATGCTGATTAAATCTGCAGATGATACCAAATTGGGAGGGGTGGCTAATTCCCTAGAGGATAGAATGAAAATCCAAAATGACCTTGACAGATTAGAGTGCTGGGCCAAAGATGACGGAAAGGGTTTCAACAGAGAGATATGTAGGGTGCTACACCTAGGTAAAAAGAATGAATTGCACAGATGTAGGATGGGAGAGACCTGGCTGGAGAATAGGGATCTGGGAGCCTTGGTGGACCAAAAACTGAACATGAGTCAGGAGTGTGATGTGGCAGCCAGGAAAGTCAATGCGATTCTTAGTTGCATCAACAGAACCATAGGGTCTAGATCAGTGGTTCTCAACCTGTGGGTCCACAGATGTTCCTGGACTGCAACTCCCAGAGGCCTCCACCACTCGCTGTGCTGGAAGGGGTTTCTGGGAGTTGCAGTCCAGGAACATCTGGGGACCCACAGGTTGAGAACCACTGATCTAGATCAAGGAAAGTGATAGTGCCACTCTATTCTGCTCTGGTCAGCCCCACCTGGAGTATTGTGTCTAGTTCTTCACACCTCAATTTAAAAAGGATGCTGACAACCTTGAACACCCAGAGGAGGGTGACCAAGATGCTTGAGGGTCTGTAAGAAATGTCTTACAAGGAGTGGCTTAGGGACCTGGGAAAGTTTAGCTTTACAAAAAGAAGGCTGAGAGGGGATGTGATGTTTGTGTGTGTTGTGTCATTACAGTCATGACCAACTCTTTGTGACCCCATGTCCATGGAGTTTTCTTGGCAGGAATATTGGTGTGGTTGCCAGTTCCCGCTCCAGGCACCTACAGCACCTGGTACTCCCTGGTGGTCTCCCATCCAAGTACTAACCAGGGCTGACCCTGCTTAGCTTCTGAAATCAGACAAGATCAAATGTGCTTAAGGCATCTAGGCAGCAAGGAGATATGATAGCTATGTTTAAATATTTGAATGGATGTCACATTGAAGAGGGGACTTGTTTGTTTTCCATGGCTTCAGAGACTAGGACTCAGAGCAATGGTCTCAAACTACAGGAAAAGAGATTCAATTTATACATTAGGAAGAACTCCATAAGAGTTAGAGCTGCCCAGCAGTGGAATATGCTGCCACAGAGGGTGGTGGAGTCTCCTTCTTTGGAGCTTTTTAAGCAGAGTCTTGGTGGTGATGTGTCAGGAGTACTGTGATGGAGGTTCATGCATGGCAGGGGTTTGGACTGGATGGCCTCTGAGGTCTCTTCCAATTCTATGATTCTGTATGATACTATGATTCAGGGATTTGACATGTATCCTGATTCAGTCTGTAACTGCCCTGGCAAGCCTAATCACTCTGATTTGACCTGGCTGCAATTTGATTCGCAGCCTGTGGCTGTGGTCACACCTGGGTTTCGATCCTGATCTTCTGAAGGTCCGGCTTTTCCTCTTCGTCCCATCACGTGATTTAAATGTGGGAGAAGAGTTCTCACGTCAAAATCTGTTTTTTCAATTTTAAAGTGCAGTTCAGCCCCCTTGGCCAGCAGGTGGCATTAGCATTTGAAAAAAAACGAACCACTTATCTGGGGGAATTTAATGCTTGTCGGACGGGATTGAACTTCCTGTTACTCCGATATGCAGGCAAATTAAAAAACCAGCACCGATCGGCCCCAGGAACAGCCGGTGGGTGCTATGTAAATAGAAAGAAAAATAAACCCGGATCATCAGCGTGGTCCCACGGCGTCTGCCTCCTTAAAAGCTGGATTTTGAAAGTGAGGCAAAAATTCCCCAGCCTGGTAGGTGAGTCACAGAAACCTCGCTTAAGGGAGCATTACCAGGTTTTCTTTTTTCTTTTTTTTCAAAAAGTCCGGAGGCCATGAGGTCGTCATTTTGGGGCACGATTTATTTAGTAATTTAAACTGTTTTTAAAGGGACGTGGGACCGAGCCCAAAGACGAATAAGTACATTCTGAATCAAAGCAAGCCTATATTTTCCCTGGAAGCAAAATTATAGAATTAAGCCTGCCCTGCTTTGGGCATGTGGTGAAAAAGAAAGAATCTCCGGGAACAGATAATACTGTTAGGAAAAGTGGAAGGTGGCAATGCAAGAAAACGAGACAAACAGCTACATGGCAAGAGGCATAAAACACTGAACAAAACAAGCAACAAACACAGGCAATTGCCAAAGGCATTGCTGAAAAGCCAAGTTGTTTACAGCCTTTTTAAAGGACGCTAAGGTAGGGTCCTGGCGTATCTTGCTTGGCAGTTCGCTCCAGGAAGCTGGGCCAGGCACAGAGAAGGCCCGGTTGCATGTTGCCACCCTACGGGCCTCCCTGGAGGGTGGCTACTGCACCTTAGAACCAAATCTGGCTTTTCCACTTGGATCCAGATGTCACACCACCTGGTCCAAGTGCAGCCAATTCAGTTCAAAACTTGTGAGTCCTCCAAAGCTCTTTGCACAGCCCTGGTGTAGATAAAAAATGTAGTTTTCCCGTGTTCAGTCTGTGTCTGGTCCTTCCTGTTTCGTTTATGGTCTGATTTCCATGACAGTGCCAAATGGGGATTCATTCGGAACACTGCACTTTCCTGCAGGGTTTCATAATGAAGAGACGGCGGTATGAGCTATGCCACAACCTTTGAAATCTGCCACCCCCTGCCTGATGGGGCTGATTTGCCTCCAGAGGCTCGGTCAGTTCCCTTTTGGATTTGCTTAACCTATAGAGGATGCCATGTCAGGATGGAGGTGCAACACTTCCTGTTTGCTGAGAGAACAGGATGTTCTGTCGAAATAATGACTTTTGTGTGGAACTGGCTGCAAATAATTTCTTCCCCCACCTCATCTCCCCTGGAATGAGCTCATGCGCTGAACAAGGCAGGGTACCTCTTGCTTTTTTTTCAGAGCAGGCAACCAGCTGCATGTTTTAAACCTACAATGGCATCTTAAGGCCAGGTCATCAGAGATTTTC
The DNA here is from genome assembly GCA_023846285.1 of Phrynocephalus versicolor. Classification (NCBI taxonomy): domain Eukaryota; kingdom Metazoa; phylum Chordata; class Lepidosauria; order Squamata; family Agamidae; genus Phrynocephalus; species Phrynocephalus versicolor. The sequence continues at coordinate 2,423,599 of JAHTLZ010000017.1, forward strand.
CCTACTTCAAGGCACTATCTGAAGTCTTTAGGTGGTTACTTCACGTCCATTTTGTCTCTGTTAGTGTTGCGCTTAGGAGTGGTACCAAAAATGTTACTTCACATCCGTCGCGCAACTACTGAAATTTGTCTCGACCACGTCCCCAGAACAGGTGCTAAATGTGACAATACTGTACCTGGCACTGGGGTAGGGTTTTCCCTTGTCACTCTCTGTTCCCGCTTTCTGTTCCGAGACAAGACACCACGTAGTAACGACTGTCACACTACAAAATATTCATTTCTCTCAGAAAACTGTCTGGGTTGTTTTTTTGTTTTTGTTTTTTGACTTTTCAGAAGCGAAATATCAAAAAAGATTTTTAAGCCCCCCCCCCAAAAAAAAAAAGGAAAAAGGAAGCTAGACAAATTCAATGTTTGTCACGGTACAAGACCGTGAGGCAACACTTGTAATGAGACAAGTTATCACAACCACGGGAACACTGAAACAGGGACAAAACCACATGATCACAACCAACGCTGTCACGGTACAAAACTAGTCACGGAACAAAGAAGGACGTGAAGTAACCGCCTTCCAAAATAGCTATGATTCTCCAGGTCTCTAAGCAGGGGGACACAACTCAGAGAGAGCAGCCCTGAAAAAGAGATTTGTGTGTGTACAATGCAGGATATGCACTCTAGAGGAAATGATAACAGCTGCTAAAGTTGTTGGGAGTGGGACCATTTCCCCATCTGCCTTGGTCACCGGAATATATTTTCTGCAGCTCCAGGTTCTATGATGTTGGAGTTTGATTTACAACTTCACATGTTGTCTATAGTTTGAGTGGCTGGGAGGGACTTTTATGGGCCGGAATGATTGTCTGTTTATCCAGCACTCAGCAATGGTCCTTTCCAGCTTTTGAAGTTCTCTTTCTGAAGAGGATTTCTCATTCCCTTTCATTGGTGGGTGGCCGTTTGTTTGCTGTTGTTCTGTTCAGTCCGTTGCTGGTACGTGTGCAGCAAAGAAAGCAATATACGGAAGTCTGTAGCTTCAAGCTGCTGTAAGTGAAGAAATGTTTTAAATTAGTTTTTTCCTGCAAATGTCTCAGAGTGAGTTATTGATGATTTACGTGTTAGAGAAAGGAGTGGACTCTGCAGAACCTGAAGCTATTCTCCTATGAGAACAGAAACTACCAGAAATTCAAGTGCTCCGCCCTGAAACCTCCGGGAGTGGGGTGTGGCTCACTTGACAACCCTTTTGGCCAGTCTTCAGACAATTCTTGAGCATGAGATATCTGGCTAGCGCTAGCCTTCAGAAGCAGCGGAGGAGAGAAGGCGGGCTGGGATCTGGTAGGGGGGGTTGATTTGCAGCAGATCAACAGGGCATTTTGCCTCTCAGGGTTTTTATTATTATTATTACAGAAACAATGGAAAACATTTCCTGTATCCCATATGAGGATGTGGGTACGAAGAATGCTTGGCTGCAGACCAACGAAGGAGGGAGCGAGAATGGGTTTGTGAATAAAAGAACGGTGTGGTCTGTTTTGACACCGGAAATAAAATTGTTTTTTAATCCTCAGCCGAGATGGGCAAAGATACCCCTTTTCTTTTTCTTCTTGACCTGACTACGCCGGAGCACAGAATGCTGCCCCTTTTGCTGATACTCAGTGGCAGTAATCCTGTGTCTTATTGCAGTAAGTCACAACTAAATAAACTGGCCTGTTGAATCACAGAGGATTTGGTGAATCAGCTCCACCATTTATTTATTTATTTATTTATTTATTTATTTATAGGCTGCCTTTCTCCCCATAGGGAACCCAAAGCATCTCACAACAACCGAATTCATACGATAATAACGAGTTTAAAATGTCATGCAAAACTACAGAGCAGTCTTGCTGCCAGATGGGCGGTATAAAAATCCAATAAATAAATAACATAAATATAGTATGTATTGAAAATTAATTGAACACTGGCTGTAAAAACATTTTAATTAATTTAAATTTTAATTAAATTTAAATTTAATTTTTTTTCATTTTTTTAAAATAAAACTAAACTAAAAATATCTAAATTTCAAAAAATTGAGCGTTTTATACATGTTTCTCACTGGAGATGGACACAAACCACTGGGTTGGAGAACTGGGCCGAAGGAAACAATTTAAATCCTGGTGGGGATAAATGAGACGGTCTGCGTATATATTTAGGAAAAATCATCTGCATAAGTAGAAGATGGGTAACACCTGGACTGGTAAGTAGTAGATTTTAAAGGGGCCTGAGAGGGCTCATCAGACCATAAACTGAACCTCAATTAGGGCGATGAAATGACCAAAACAGCTAATGCAGTTCTAGGGTGCATCAACATAAGAACATAAGAAGAGCCCTGCTGGATCAGACCAAAGGCCCATCAAGTCCAGCTTCTTGTATCTCACAGTGGCCCCACCAGATGCGTCCGGGAGCGCATGAGACTAGATATCTGTCTCCTGATACCACTGCCCTGCATCTGGCCCTTGAAGTACCCCAGTTTTAAGCCTGGAGATTACACATCTCCATCATGGTTTGTAACCTGTGATGGACTTTTCCTCCAGGAATCTGTCCAATCCCCTTTTGAAGGCATCCAGGCCAGATGCCATCACCACCTCCTCTGGCAGGGAGTTCCACAGACTAACTACACACTGGTTAAAAATATTTTCTTTTGTCTGTTCTCACTCTCCCAACCCTCAGTTTGAGTGCAATCAACAGAAATAAAGTGTTTTGATCAAGATAATAATGCAATTGCTCGGTTCCACTTTGATAAGGTCTCTTCTAGAGTCCAGTTGTGGCCACCATTTAGAAAGCTATTAGTAAACTGGGAACAGGCCCAGAGGAGAGGGATGAAAAGAAAACTTCCTTGACCCACTAAACCTTTTGCTGATGGTTTGATAGTAGAATGAACAGCGTTGGGGGGTTGGAGAGCTGGTGGACTTTACTGGAGGTTTTAAAAGAGATTAGATGTCCACCTGTTAGAGGCTCGTTCGCTGTGGATTTCCTAAATTTCCTAAATTGCCAGGGGTTGGGCTAGATTGAATGATCTGTGGATCCATCCCAATTCTGCCACTCTAGAATTCTAGAGGAGCAAACTGATTTGTATGTTAAAGGCCCCACATTCTGACATTAGCATTTCTAATTTAAAATGAGCAGCTCACAGGTGAGGGGAAAGATCTCTTCCGACAACCTTGATGGACAGTAGACAATTTAGGATTAGAAGGACGAACCATCTCACCTGCAGCTTCCCAGGTTATGTTGCCTGCATGATAACTACCGTGATGCAAATGGATCATCCCTAGAGATAGGTGCAAGTCTCAAAAATTGTGATTTGTCACAATTCGTAATTCAAGGTTAACATAAATAACATAAGAACAATTGTTGAATGGTTTTGATTTATTGTATTTGTGCTTATTTGCTTATTTTTTATTTTTGTTATTATGATTTGATTATTTGGTCTGACTGATTAGTTTTTATTTACTATTTTAAGTTGTTTAATCTGTTTTTGTATTTTGTATATGTATGTAAACCACCCAGAGTAGCTTTTTGCAAGATGGTAGTAGTATATTAAATAAATAAATAAATAAATAAATAAATAAATAAATAAATAAATAAATAAATGATGAAAAATATTCATCAATTCATAATTCAAGGTTGACAAATTCTGAATCACAAATTGATGAATATTTTTGGATGAACAGACGAATTGGAACATCAGCGCAATTTGTCTGTTCAAATTGCACCCCCTTAAAAGCAAAAACAAAAACCTCCAAAGCCTCCAACATTACAAAAAGACAAAGAATAAAAATGAATTTAAAATCATTTGAAATTCACCTATTTGTATTCAGTGGCATTGTCACATCTGACAAATATGAAGTGATGACTTCTCACCGAACTGGTGATTTTAGGCAAATGTTTCAATTAGTCTAAAACTTTATGGCCATCTCTACTTGTCACAGATCATGCTCTACAAACAGAATGTCCCTATTGCTCAATTTTCACTCTAATTCTGAAATGACATCTTTTTTTTCACATTCCAGTGGAAGCAACAGACCCAAAGCCTATGTGAAATGACCCATACAATGAAAATCTGCATCGCCTGCCTGATTCCTGTAGAACAAGCCACTGTTCGGTGTGCAGGCCAAGACATTGCTCCTTTGTAACTCGACAACCTTATATTAAAGCAAAAGGACTCAGAGAAATCCTATAAGAGATTTCTCCTAGAGGTTGATTGGGAGAGGAAGAAGAAAAGCAGGTGTCTGTGGAACACATACACATACATTTTATGACAGTGCTGGAGTTCAGAAAACAACACACAACATGTTTATTGTTGTTGTTGTTAAAGTATAGAACCCTATTATGCAGATAGGGATTTGTTATGTTCAAGGAAATATAAATTATTAGCAGAGATTAGCAGCGTTGTGGAAGAATAAATGCACTTAGTGTATTTGTACACAACCCCTAAACTCCGCTGCAAATGGCTCCCAGCTTCAACCAGCTCTGGAGTTTACAGAAAATTAAGTGCGACCACGCCCACCTAAGTGTGTCCCAGCGCACTTTTCAGGTACCTGCTCTCGGAGGGTGAAAAATCCCAGATCCGGATGTAACCTAGAGTGCATGGCCCTCCTCGCTTCTGTTTGTTGTTGTTTTTGCCTCCCGCCTCTTTAAGAGAAGGAATCAGGACAACGTCTGGGCTCGGGCGGCTTGGACCGGCAGACGGAGGTGAGCCTGCATTCTTTTGTCCCTTTTTTTCTCCCTCTCCTCACGCAGACAGGAGCAAGGAAGTGCGGAGGGGGGGATGCAGGAAGAGCAACAAACCCACAAGATCTCTGGTCCGAATTTAAGTGGCCAGCGGATCTTAGGGGTCGTGTGAAAAGGCCCTTAGTGATTATGGAGCTAGGAGACAAATGAACAAGGCAATAGGGCTTAGTACAAAACATATATTACATATGTACACATGACAAGAGTAATATACAATAACAATATACCAAGCACAGCATATAGAGAAAATACAACAGAGTGTGGGGAAAGCTGCCTTTCACTTTAGGCCAGTGGTGGCGAACCTTCGGCACTCCTGATGTTTTGGACCACAACTCCCACAATTCTTTGTCATTGGCAACACAGGCTTGGAATTCTGGGAGTTGTGATTCAAAACATCTGGAGTGCCGAAGGTTCGCCACCACTGCCTTAGGCAGTCCCACTTTACGTTGGTTTGCCTGCTACTTTTATACATACAGCTACCTGCTGTAGCCCAATCAGATCCTTGATGAGGTGAGGTGATCAAACTATTCCACCTGGCACTTATCATTTTGACCTTTCAGGCTCATTATTCCTTGCAACTGTGTCCTAGACCTAATACACATTCTTGTCTAGCTCATGACATGGCACAATTTACAGAATCCATTTTTGCGGGGGGAAACCTTTACCTTTTTAAATACATATTACAGACATTCTGTCAAAACTACAATCCTTGACTACTACTACTACTACTACTACTACTACTACTACTATTATTATTATTATTATTATTATTATTATTATTATTATTATTATTAACCACACAGCTAACTACACTGGATTTTGTAATACAAATCACTAGTCAAACACTTTCCAAGCGTTTAGGATTATGTGATGTATTGGCGAATTATGCAAGCAGATCCCAGTAAGGCGGCTTTCTGCAGCTGACTGATGGTGACTTTGTCAACTCCAATTTCTTCTAAATACTTGCATAGCTCTTTAGGCACCAAACCCAGCATGCTGATTACCACTGGGACCACCTGTACCGGTTTATGCCAGAGTCTCTGAAGTTTTTATTTATTTATTTATTTATTTATTTATTTATTTATTTATTTATTTATTTATTTATTATTATCATCATCATCATCATCATCATCATCATCATCATCATCATCATCATCATCGGGGAGTAACACTTGAGTGGTGGTCAGGTGCAAAGAGCACTGCAATTAGGTGACGGAATAGCTTGGGGATATTTCCACTGCCTTTATCGTTCTGCCCGCAGCTGTTATGGGGCTGGATCCCTCTCGGTTTTATGACTTAAGTACCCTGGAGCTCAGTACTTGATGGCCTAATGCAGCTGGAATGATTCCGTCCAGCTCTTAACCGGTCATTACTGGGGGAAGATGGAGAAGCCCTTTGACAGGTACCTTTATAAAAGAGAGGGGGGGCGCAGAGCCATCCTGTCAACAGTTTTAAGGATGTTTAAAGTGTCGGTGTAAAACAAGGGAAGGAGTTGGGGGGGGGGACTCCACCTGGCTGAAAGGACAGATGGTTCTTTTCGGAGCACCACTGAACACATTTGCAAGAGAAACCTTAACGTCAAATGCAGTCTGTCAGAAAACCCAGCATGGTACTTTTCTATCCATCACACTTTCTTCATCTGCTCCACAGCTTTCTTCGTTCATGATCACTAACAGGATGCAGGCCAAAACTTTTCTGGAAGACAGAAAGGTGCTTTTGGCTAATACTGATGCTGATGATACAAAGGTGCTGCTCTTTTTGTTCATAAGCAGGCTGGCAGATTTTGCAGGGATTATCAATTTTTCTTTCTTTCTTTCTTTCTTTCTTTCTTTCTGTTGCCTTCTCACCAGCCTCTGCTGCCAGTTCCCTGTCCTTTTCAACCAGACTTCCCCGTTTCTGTGTGCATG
>JAHTLZ010000017.1:2440672-2460652 GCA_023846285.1 Phrynocephalus versicolor
AAATAAATAAATAAATAAATAAATAAATAAATAAATAAATAAATAAAAGGTAGGAGGAAATGCAATGCACCATAGTTTCATGCCACCCTGGTCTGATTAGATTTGGTGGGTGGACAATGGCCTGAATAAGCTCATTAGATGTACTATGGCATGGGGTGAATGAAAGTCTCACCTATTCAACCCTTCCCAAAACCCATTTAAACCACACTTTAGATTTGAAACACATTTTCCTTAAAGACAAATTGCCTTAAAAACCACTGTCCACTTTTCAAATAGCTTTTTCCGAAAAGCCCCCTTGGCCACACCCATTTTGGACCGCTGTGTTGGGTTTTTTAAAATTGGTTCCTGCACCCCCTTTCAAAGCAATTTGGCTGTATTTGCGGACATACTACGCCGCCTTTTTTCAGTTCCCCGCTGTTTCAGCTGTTTCCCTGTCATAGTTTAAAGCGGTTCAGCCAAGTGCAAACGGGAAAGCCGATTGCTAACCAACTGCTGAAGTGCAGACTGCCAAACCACTGTAGCGACCACCTAACAGCGGGAGGAAATAAGGCAATGCAAAATAAAAAGCGGCTGCTCAAGGAAGTGTGGTAGTGGCCTGAGTATGTGTTGTTAGCTGTGGTCTTCCTGGGGGAAGTATGATGTGGTTCTGATTTTTCTGGGGATCAATGAAAGTGCAGCATGATAAGAGGCAGATAGACTGTGCCTGAGCCCTCCACCTGTTGAGAGAGGGGTTTTCAATACACACCAGAATGGCTTCCCTGCCCCCCCTCTCAAGCCACCTATCTCCTCTGTCTAGTATGTGTACAACCTCATCTTTGAATGAGTGTCCTCAAGGTCTTTCTCTGCTAAATATGCGATTTGCGAATTTTAGTAAATTCTTCAAAAACTGCCATGAAATTTCTCTGCAGCTCAACAGCGATTGAACTGTGAAGAACATCTTACTGCAGTTAATGGCCCTATAGGAGACATAGATGAGAAGACCACCAGGAAGGGTGTGGTGGGATGGTAGCAACCCTAATGGAGCTCAAACGTAAGCGAACAAGCACAAAATTGTAACTAGACTTCAAACAGCTAATTTAAAAAATCCCTGTCATATATAAATATAAGAGTTAAGCTCTCAAAACCATGGACTCACATGCCCATTTCAATTTCTACCTTAAAAATAATAATCTTAAACTCTTTTCATCTTCTATATAAACAAATCTGTAAATTTTAGGACATTTATTTTAAAAAAACAAATTCTCCCATAGTTCCAGCCATAATGCCAGCTCACAAAAGCTGAACAGTCCATTGCAAGGGTAAGTTCTGAGATGTTACTTACCTGATTTGTTTCATGATTTGTTTTGTTTTGTTTTCTTTTTGATTTGTTTCATGGCCAGTATCTTGTTACTTTTGGTAGAAGACCACACTAAATCAATGGGGATTTGATGAGTCAACTCCATGTATTCAAATAAGCTTCTCATTACAACTTAATTTAGCTACCTCAAAGATCGAATCTCATTGTATGAACCGTCTCAGGTGTTAAGGTCATCAGGAGAGAGCTTTCTCTCCATCTTTTACATGGAATTTTTACTCTCTCTTTAACTGCTCATATTCTCTTGTAGCTTTAATGTTGTCTTTTAACGCTGTAAGATGTCCCTCAATTCCCTGTTCTCAAACTTGAATATGTCTTAATTGTACTGGACTGTATATTGTCCCTCATTACCGTAAGCCACCTTAGGTCTTTTTCCAAGGAGAAAGGCGGGGTAAAAATACTCTTAAAAATAATTTAGTACAATAAATTGCAGTTCGAGTTGGCCTGTTTGAATAGATGGAGCTAATGGGGGAATTCACTCAATTTCCTTTGATTCAGGGCACCTACTCCCATGGAATTTACTACGCAAAGCAACAAGATTTTCGCCATCGTTCACCAAAGTAACAGTGCTTCAGAGATTTTTCTAATTAAGAAGCAACACTATTGCTGTTCCATATTGGTTTCACCTAACAAGTAGGATTGGCATCAGGCTTCTGTATCCATGACGCCAAACCCGTCCCCTTGTGGGAGGGAAATCCAGGCAGGAGAGAATCTTCTGTTCATCATCCTTTGGCAACTTGGTGACTAATTTCCCACCCACAACAACAAGAAAGAATTGTCTTGTCCTGCTGAGAGAAAAAGAGCCTGCAGAACAGATGGGGTATCGCCCAGGCAGACAAAACAAAACAGAACAAAACAAAATTTAAAAAGAATCCCACATGGCTGTATAATCATCTTCACTGACATCAACTCTCTCACAGACTAAACCACATGGAGAAGCCATGTTTTAGGAACAGGTACACCAAAAACCTCTTGTAAGGTGCAGCTACAATGCTATCTACTCCCCCAATTGCTCCAGGTTTATTATGATGCAAATTGATTCAAAATTTCCCAAGGATTTTACCGCCTCGAGACCAGGTACTTGTAAAATGCGCCTAAGTGGGCGTGGTTGCACTTTATTTTTGTTAAAGTCCGCTGCTCGTGGGAAAACAATTTTATGCTCTGCATCTGCAAGCACTCTGCAGCGGATTTTAGTGGTCGTGTGAATCCGCGGCAAATGGCTCCCAGATCCGGAGCTTAAAATTGTTTCCCCACCAGCTCCGGAGTTTACAAAAAATTAAGTGCGACCACGCCCACCTAAGTGCATCCCAGCGCACTTTTCAAGTACCTGCTCTCCGGGGGTGAAAAATTCATGGTGCGGATGTAACGTAGTGAGTGCCGGGCTCTCCTCGCTTCTGTTTGTTGTTGTTTTGCCCCCGCCCCTTTAAGCCTGGAATGCTGCCGGGAGCAGAGCGAGAGGGCAGAACGGAGGTGAGCCGGCATTCTTTTCTTTCTTTTTTTCTCCCTCCCCTCACACAGACAGCAGCCAGGAGTGTGGAGGGGGTGGGAACACAGGAACAGCGACAAACCCCCAAGATCTCTGGTCCGAATTTAAGTGGCCAGCGGAGCTTAGGGGTCGTGTGAAAAGGCTCTAAGTCAAAGCACATATGGATGGTGTAGTTTGGTTTATACCAAAACGCTGCAACAACGATCCAAACAGTCAACTATGGGTGCTTTTACATGACCTCTAAAATCCGATGCAAAGGGCTCCCAGATGCGGAGCTTAAAATTGTTTTCCCACCAGCTGCGGACTTTTAAAAAAATTAAGTACGACCACACCCACCTAAGCATGCCCCACCTGGTCTCTGGAGGTAAAAAAAATTCTGATATGAATTGTAAAGCAGTGAGTGCCGGGCTGCCGCCCCTTCTGTTTGGTTTTTTTGCCCCCCACCCCTTTAAGAGACTGGAATGCTTCAGGACCTGCTCCGGACACAGACGGAGGTGAGCCTGCATCCTTTTCTCCCTTTTTTTTCTCCCTCCCCTGACGCAGACCGGAGCAAGGGAGTGCGGAGGGGTGGGAACACAGCAAGAGGAGCAAACCCCCAAGATCTCTGGTCCAAATTTAAGTGGCCAGTGGATCTTAGGGGTCGTGTAAAAGCGCCCTATGTGCCCAACGGAACAAACTCAAAAGCTTCTTCACCTTGGCCTAAGCCTGTTTAAATTTTGTTGGTTGAGTTTTTGGCCTGACACACACAGAAACTCTATCGGGAGCAATGCCTGGAATGTTGGTGGACCAGAGCTTGGAAATTTTACAATACAGGGCTACAACCAACACCCCATCTAATTAAAAGCCCCACAGGGCAGAGCTCTGTTCCTTGTGTGTGCAACACCACCCTTTGTTCACAGGGTGGTGGAGCAACCAAAACCAGTGGGTCTGAAACTGCTTGCCGTGGGGGGAACGGAGTCACACAATCTCCCCCAGCCGTGCAACTTAAATGGAACCTTGGCTGCAACTTAACAGAATGCCCAAGCCAACATGTTGGCTATAGCATTCTGGAAGCTGCAGTTGAAAAAAAGAGAAATTTTTCCAAGCTCTGAGCCAGCAGCTCATTTGTCTCTCCCTTAAACATCTTGTCGAATTCCTCTCCCCTACTTTCTCTCTCCCTCTCCGTCCTTTGTATTCCAGTCTTTCTGGAGAATCAGGTGGAATCCCTCGTCACTCTTCCAAAAAAAGCAGACACCCCATTTCATATCTCCACTTGTTTCCAGGGGTTGTTTTATTTTTACAAGCCCTCTTTGTCATAGTCTTTTTTTTCTCTTTTCCTGGAGACTTTGGCTTGCTCTAGGGATCACCTGCAGTTCATTTGATTTATGAACTGATTTAAAAAAAAAATCAGATTTTTTTTGTTAAAGTCTTTGTTTTCTTTTTATTGTTGTTTCAGTTGCTGCCCTCGCTTCCTTCCCTGCTTTGAATACCTCCGGCCCCGCTCAGAACGCTGAGAATCACTGGGGGTAAACAGTCACACTCCATCATGGAATCTTGGCGCTCCAGGGGAGGAGGTGCAGAAAAGGTCAAGCCAACCAGCACTGCCCCCTCTCAAAGCAACCAAAAGCTGCCCCACCGTCAGGATGGCCATCGCTAGCCCTGTTCCCTTGCTGGCAAGCCAGGGCTTTACACGGCTAAACTATGAGGTTCCGGGGCTCTCCTAATCACCACGCTGCTGTCTATCTAGGAAGCAGAAAGTGGTTGAATGCAGAGACAAGAGAATACAGTGGTGCCTCAACTTACGAATTTAATCCGTTCCGAATGCATGCTCTTAAGTTGAACTACTCTTAAGTCGCTGTACCAATCTAAACATTGAAAAAATAAATTAAAATATCAAAAATATATTTAAAAAATTGTAAGTCGAGCAGACCATATCTAAAATTTGTAAGGCGGCAGTAAAAACGTCAAAAGTTTTCTGCTCTTAAGTCGAATTGCTCTTAAGTCAAGCTGCTCTTAAGTCGGGGTACCACTGTAAATGGTGTCCTTGGATATTTCACCAGAGATGTTGGCCAATCTTTGGTTCCCAAGTCTGAGTCTTTAGTACCAAGTACCGAATCCAAGATTTTGGTGTCAAGTCCCATGCCCCAAGCTCAAAGTATTGAGTTTCTATTAAAATTCAGTTTACCCTCCACCCCAGAAAAAAGTGAGGGATCAGTGGGTTCTGAGATGTCAGTCATTAAAAAAACAAACAAACACCACCAAGTCAAGTCACCAATGTGACTCAAGTGCAGCTTGACAGCAGGTCCTACAACCAGAGTCCCCATCGCTGTATTTTACTAATATGAAAAGTAAACATAATGGTTTCCCCTGACAATTAAGTTCCATTCATTTCTGACTCCAAGTGCCATTGCTGTAGATATATTTCCACAGTTGTGTGGTTGGCATTTATTTATTTATTTATTTATTTGATTTCTATGCCCATCATCTAGCCCAAAGGCTACTCTGGACGGTTTACAACAACAAACAATTTATTTATTTATTTATTTTGAATATTTTTACCCCACCTTGCTCTTTAGAGAAGGACCCGAGGTGGCTTACAGTAATGAGGGACGATATGCAGCCCACAACATTTAAGACACATTCAAGTTAAGGAACAGGGAATTAGAAGAGGCATAGAATATTGGAAGGTAATATTAGAGTTACAAAGACCACACAAAAATAAAAGAAAATGGAAAGTAACATTGAAAACACTGGTGTTTTTAAGAAATCAATCAATGCAATCATGTACAGTATGGTAATCCATGTAAAGTTACATAGTAGGAAGTTCCTCATTGAGGGAAAGATTGCCTGAAGAGAAAGGTCTTTGCCTGCTTCTGGAAAGACAGCAGAGACGGGGCAGTCCTGGCCTCCAGTGGGAGGGAGTTCTAAAGTCTGGGAGCAGCAACACAGAAGGCCCTTTCATGTGTTCTTTTGAGGCACACCTGTGAAGATGGTGGCATGGAGAGAAAGGCCTCTCCTGGTGACCTTAGCACCCCAGCTGGTTCATACTGCGAGATTCGATCTTTGAGGTAGCTTGGACCTAGACCATTTTGTGCTTTGTAGGTTAAGGTCAGCAGCACCTTGAATAGTGCCCGGAAGGTGATTGGCAGCCAGTGGAGCTGCTTTAGTATGGGTGTAATGTGATCTCTGTAACCCACCCCAGTCAGCAACCTGGCCGCTGCATTTTGGACCCGTTGAAGTTTCCTGACAGTTTCCATCGGTAGCCCCACATAGAGCTCATTACAGTAGTCTAGCCAGGAGGTCACTAGGGAATGTGTCACAGTGGCCAGAGCAGGTTTCTCAAGAAACAGGCGTAACTAGCATACTAGGTTTAATTTTGCAAATGCATTCCTGGCCACAGCTGTGTCCTGGGCATCTAAGCTCAAGGATGATATTATGTATTATCTTTCCCACCCAATGAGTTCCACGGTGGGGATTTGAACCCACAGTTTAAGTCCAGCACTCTAACTACTACACTACACTGCCTCCGAAGCTAATAAACCTCAGGTCTAACCTTGAGCGGGTACAGAGGAGGGTGACCAGGATGGTTGAAGGTCTGGAAGAAATGTCTTATGAGGAACGGCTTAGAGAACTGGGAATGTTTAGCCTCTCTAAAAGAAGGCTGAGGGGGATATGATAGCTATGTTTAAATATTTGAAAGGATGTCGTATTGAAGAGGGAACAGGTTTGTTTTCCATGGCTTCAGAGACTAGGACTTGGGGCAATGGTTTCAAACTACAGGAAAAGAGATTCCATTTGAACATTAGGAAGAACTTCCTGATGGTTAGAGCTGTTCGGCAGTGGAATATGCTACCTGAAAGGAGGGTGGTGGAGTCTCCTTCTTTGGAGGTTTTTAAGCAGAGGCTGGATGGCCATCTGTTGGGAGTACTGTGATGGGGGTTCCTGCATAGCAGGGGGTTGGACTGGATGGCCCTTGAGGTCTCTTCCAGCTCTATGATTCTATTATTCTAAAAAGGGCGGTAATTGTCCATTAATAATAGATTTCAGGTTCCTTTTGGAGGGGGTGAGAAATTGCTTTCTGATCTTTTTAAATTTTTTAAAAAATATGAAAATTCACACATTTCTGGCATGGGAAGAATTTGAGATGAAACTGAAATGTGAATGCTGAATAGACTGAAGCATCCATCCAGACCCGGAGCTTCACTCTTAAACATCTGGTTTTGAATATCTGTATATTCAAGTATTTGGGGCCTGGGTTAGAGTTGGCATCTGATTTTTCCAAAAGACGTCTTCGTTTCAGCATCTATATGTCAAGTGATGGTTCTCTTGATGCAGGGAAGAGTTGCCTAACAAATTAAACTTGCAAAGGGAAAAATGCTATGAAAAACTGATAGCAGTATAAAGGACAAAGACCTAAAATGAGATGTATATACAATACTCCATAAAGGAAGCCATGGTGTTTCATTTTAAGCGCAGAGCAAAACTGTTCATGGTAGGCTTTTCCGAAGATAATTAATGTACAGGGCCGCCATAACAGTAACCATCAGACCTAACTGCCAAAAACAGATTGCACATAAATATACAACACTATGAATCTGGCCAATGAGAATGGAAGAAACTTGTGACATTTGCTTTTAGATTTGCAGTTGTATTCCTGTTTGGGACGAGAAAACACATGGTTTTAGAAGTTTGACTAAATGGAGGCTGTCATACTTGGAGACCCATCAGAAGAAGACTATGAATATGACATGGGCTGACTCCATAAAGAAAGCCATAGCCTTGCATTTGCAAATTCTGAGCAGGCTTGTTAATGTGAGGACCTTGTGATGAATATTAATTCACACAGGGTTGCTGCAGATTGGAAGCAACTCAACAGAACACAGCAACACCGGTACAAGTTCAAATGCAGATGAGAGCCAAGTTCACTGTGTCCTTTGTTATGATGTCTTCTGTTTGAAAAAGTTGCATTCTCAAAAGCCTGTACAGTTGTCCCCTGCCCTTTTGCGGTTCATATACTGCAGTTCCGGAATATCGCGGGTCCGCAGTATATGAAAAAAGGCCCCCTGGGGTAAGGAGGAAAGGCCTTCCCAGGCCCGTCGGAGGCCCCAAAAGTGCTTGCCCGCAAACCGGAAGTGACTTCCAGCCAACCAGCTGTGACCTCCAGATCACTAGAAAGCACTTTTGGGGCCTCTGGGGGGGGGGGACTGGAAAGCCCCTTGCAGGCCCGTTTGGGGCAGGGGCAGGCCTGGGGTAAGTACAAGAACCCCCAGAGAGCCTGCCCAGTCCCGACCTGACCCAACATCCGCATATTGCGGATTTTCAATTATTGCAGGTCGGGTCAGGTCCCTAAACCCCCGCAATAGGTGGGGGTATACTGTACCTGAAAAGCAACAAGTACATGTTTCACTTGTGCAATAAAATAAAATAAAATAAAATAAAATAAGAATAACATAACATATTTGTTCCATTTCCAGTATCTCCAATAGGAGGCAATTCGCTATGGGGCTAGCAACACCCAAGAGAGGGGATCAGAAAGACCTGCTGATCATCCAAGACAACAAACAAAACAAGGCTGAACTTGAAAGCATGCTTTTAAGTGAACATTTAAACAAGAGCGCCCAAAGATTCTGCGCCACTTCTTCGGTGCGGAAACAAAAGTTGGCCAGAGAGGAAATAGGATGTGGCTGCAGCGAGCTTTGGAAACATGAGCAACTTGCTCCAACACTTTGGGTCTAGAATCAGTCATGTGGGCCAAGTTGTGGTGTCTTTCTCGCACCCGTCAGCTGGGTGTCGCTCAGTCAGTTGGAGCCGATGGCTGCAAAGTCAGGAGTAAGGGCTTTGAGGGCCACTGTGGCTCTCAGAAAAGGGGCCAGCTGTGGCCACCCAGAACATGTGTGGCTGGTGGGACTGTAAGCCCTCCCACTTCTAAAACTTTAAAAGAGCTACACCATGTTCCCAGATGGCCAACAAACAGAAGGGATTGGTAAACCACATCTGAGCACTTGAGACCTAGAACACTCCAGAAGTCCTCGCGATGCACACCCTCCCCCCCAGTCTGCTTTCTACCCCCCATGGGTAAAATTTTGGACCCACATTCACCACACAGAGATGAACTGGCAACTCTTGGAGCGGTGGTGGGGAAATACTTAGTGCAGTGGTTCTCAACCTTCCTAATGTCGCGACCCTTTAATACAGTTCCTCCTCTTGGGGTGACCCCTTGCCCTGCTTGGAAGAGGCCACAAGTCCCCTTTGGCAGGGGCCAACTTCCCTCTGCAGGCACCCTCAGCCAATCACAGCCTCTGGTGCCATTGACTGGCATCCCCTCCAACCTATCAAGCTGTAACTCACTTTTCTCCCCTTCTGCCCCCTCCTCCTCCAGACCCAAGCCGTTTGTGCCTTTTTCTTCACTGACTCATGGCAACCCCTGTGAAATGGTCATTCAACACCCCCCCAAAGGGGTCCCGACCCCCAGATTGGGAACCACTGACTTAATGGGATATCAAATGGGCGGAAGTTCACGGGGGGGGGGGAGCAATCCATTGCCAAGTGTTTCTTCTCTGATCTGTTATCCACAACTGAACAGTGTCTGTTTGCCTGTCATCCAAGCCAGGGGTGGGAAACTCTGAGGAAAGCAGAGTGTATCAACCTGCATTTTAGTTTTAGTTGCAGAGATTGCCTGCCTGTGTTTTCCTAACTGTGCCCAAGACTAGAGTTCAGCATTTTGCTTTGTTTTGAGGAGTTCTGGAAATCACCATGAGCTCTGCTGGAATCGTGGCCTTCGTGGAAGGAAGATCCATGTAGAAATGTAGGTTGTATCATGCACCACTTCTGCCATTGCAGAGTGTGGACGTCTGATGTTGGAAGCCAAGCGTGGTTGGATGCGATCAGTAGGCATGTGTCATTTAGAATGCTTGGACTACATATCCCACAATTCTACATTCTGGAAGCTGTGCCTGGCACACGCCCATAGATTTAGGCAAATGTGACTCACCTGGCAGAAAGGCTGAAGCCTGAAGGCTTCGTGCCAAGTTAGGCCTTAGCTCTGCCCAAGCTTCCTCTTCAGAAAGGAAGTTCTCAATGATCCCTGTGTGGGGACTTCTTTTCTCAACAAGAAGCTTGGTCAAAAGCTCGGCCCACCTGTACTGGTTGTTACTTGGATGGGTGGCTGCCTCATAATATTGGGCAACTCCAGGGAAGGCTTAGGGGGGTGAACATCCTCCCGGAAACCCCAGAGAGATGTTGCCAACCAGTGTTGATGCCATGGGGTCAAATAGGACCACAGGATCCAACTGAACACAAGGCATATCCCTGTGTTTGAAGCCACAAGTAGCTTCAAAAGCCAGGTAGATACTGATGTGAGCGAAGAAAGAAACAGCCCCTCTGTTGTGATCTCTGTAAAGTAAGCATAGCAGCCACGGAACTGGTCTCCACCTCTTCGTAAACGTCCTCCCTCCTCTTCAGTCCCATGGCCTGGGTTTGCTTCCAGCCAACTCCCATCTGTCTTTCTCCTGAGAGTCTTCTGCATGGTGGCGGCGGCGGCAGCGGCGGCTACCCTGGGATCTCTGGCTAGAAAACAGGAAGCCCTCCACAGCATGATGCAGAGGAAATTAGACAAATGAAACGAAGCTGCCGCAAGGAAACAGGCGGAAGCTGGCAGGATATGTGGAAACAGGCCCTGTGAATTCTTGAGCTTATCTCTCTCCAGCAGAAGACCAGAATTCCTTGCAAAACAGCAAGCAGCTGGAGGACGGCTCACGGGCGCCAAGTCAGGACGTTGCAAGCAAGCAAGCAAGCCAGCTCTGGGATGGGATGGGGCTGGTGGCTTTCTCCCGGGTGCATCAGAGCACGCACCAGCCAGGGAGACGGACTTTGGCCTGTCAAGAGAGACCTCATGGGTGCCCTCAGGCTTCTCAATGGAAAGGGACCAGAGGTGGATCTGTGGAAGAGGTGTGGGCGGGTTGGGTCTAGAGCAGTGGTGGCGAACCTTCGGCACTCCAGATGTTTTGGACCACAACTCCCAGGATTCTGAGCCTACACTGCCAATTTATTTATTTATTTATTTATTTATTTATTTATTTATTTATTTATTTATTTATATAGCTTGTATGCCGCCCACTACCCAAAGGTCTCTGGGCGGCTCACAATCAATGACAAAGGACTGTGGGATTTGTGGTCCGAAACATCTGGAGGGCCAAAGGTTCACCACCAGTGGTCTAGAGACTCTGGAGAAATCCAGAACATGGAAAGATTTTCATGGTTGAGTTTTCTTTTCCCTCTCTCTTTTAGACCAACACCCAACATATCCAGCTGGAGATGGCTCCCTAGGGATTCTGAAGGCTGTAGTCCAGAGAGATAAACCGATATTTATCAAACAAATTCAGGTTTCGGAACCTGAATAAATGCATGTGCATTTAAAATAGATACATTTGTTTGCCTCTGTTATTTTCAGTCTTTTATTTTCTTCCTTCTACTTAACCATCAGAAGAGCTAAAGGTTCTGGAAAGAGTATTTATTACTGCAACCCCCGGCATTTCTGTACTGCTGGCCTCTGGATTGTGATATTCAATCCAGGATCATTTCTATGAAATATGGTTAGGTTGGTGGTATCAGTTTGTGGCTGCTGAACCAGAGGTTGGGTGGGAGCTTGATTCCTCACTGTGCTTCCTTCAGGGGGTCTGGATTCAATTATCCCCAGGGCCCGTTCCAGCCCTGCAGCTGTAAGATTATTCTAGAGCCCTTTAGCACAGCTTCGCTTCCACCAGATGGGATTGAAATGGAAGCTCCACTTTCTGTTTTCTAAACAGAGTCTAGAAATGATCCTTCTGCAATGAAAATAAATAAATAAATCCACTTTTATTATCAACAGACGTACTCAAAACAGAAGGACTGAAGAAGCTACTTGGATGAGCTGTGAAACGTTTCGATCCCACCAGAAAAGAAGTCCGGTCCCTGTGATTCAACTCCCAGATAACCTCACCTGGATGGCTGAGACTCTCCACACAGACATACTTGAAATGGGATTAAC
The DNA here is from genome assembly GCA_023846285.1 of Phrynocephalus versicolor. Taxonomy (NCBI): domain Eukaryota; kingdom Metazoa; phylum Chordata; class Lepidosauria; order Squamata; family Agamidae; genus Phrynocephalus; species Phrynocephalus versicolor. Next base: position 2,452,517 of record JAHTLZ010000017.1, read on the forward strand.
AGGAGATCTAGCCCTTTTCACGTTGGCAAATATTCAAAGGTTCAAATGATCCTTCTGCAATTAAAATAAATAAATAATTCCACTTTTATTTTATAATTCCACTTTTATTTGAGGTAGCCTCACATTTGAGTGTGGAAAGGTGGTGTCTTTAAAAAAAAATCCCCCAGAATACCCCAGCCACTACAGTTTGTTCTGGTTTGCTTTTTGCATGGCTTGTTTGAACGTGCCTAATGGATGCTTATCCTCTCATGGGACAGCTGTGCACAGCCTTTCATTACAGCTTTCCTCTTACTATCCTCCCACCCCCACCCCCACCCCTGGTACTTTTCCTATTCATGCAATTACTTCGCTATTTTAAAAAGAACATTTAAAATAAGGAGAGGAAACCAGATGAAACCACACCCACCTTTTTCATTGTGGAAAGAGGGTACTGTACGGCCATTGGGGTGATGTGACCCTCATCTCACCTGGGCCAATAGGAGACTATAAGATCTCTACATATGTAAAAGGGATAGCAGACGGTTCAAAGTTGCAAAAAAACTGATGAAACTCCAATTGTGCTCTGAATGCCTAAACTATGTAGGTTGGAGTCAGAATTGCATTCTCTCTCTCTCTCTCTCTCACACACACACACACACACACACACACACACACACACACACACACTCTCACAAAGAGCCACAGTGAGCAAAAATTAGATCTGAGAAGAAACAGCAGGATGGTTCAGTAATCAAGAATGTGACAATCTAACGCTACTTAGGAGTGTCTGTGAAGATTCTCAGTCCTCCAGGTGAGTTTATCTGGAAGCTGAGTCACGGCAACTGGGCTTCTTTTCTTGAGAGATCAAAACGGTTCACTGCTCACCCAAGCAGCTTCCTCAGTATGACCTATTTAGGAGTGGTTGACTCAGCGTTCCAAACCGTGCTCAGATATGCACCTTTCACCCTCAGCTGCTTCTGTTGTTTTCTTTCTGTTCACATTTGTTTATGTTTGCATGTAGTCACTGCCCACATATAAGAACCCTGGAAAACCTTGATTCCGGCTGATGTGTAGAGCCTACAAAAAAAAAAAATCTCCTCTAGAGACGAAAAGGGATGGGGGCCAAGTGCTTCCTTGTAAGCGTGTCTGGATCCGTGCCCCTTGAGGACTGGGGTTAGGCCATTCATTGCTTTTCGCTTAGCTGCCAGGGGCTACACAGTTGTGTTTGTTGGTTTGCTTGCCTGCTTTTTGCAGGTTCAGATACACAACAGGGTTTTCTGACCAAGAGCCAGGAAACCAAAATCACACAATACTGCTCTGGTCAGACCCCACCTGGAATACTGTGTCTAGTTCTGTGCGCCTCAATTTAAAAAGGATGTTGACAACCTCGAGCAGGTACAGAGGAGGGCAACCAGGATGATTGAGCGTCTGGAAGAAATGTCTTACGAGGAACGGCTTAGGGGATTGAGGATGTTTAGCCTTTCAAAAAGAAGGGGATATGATAGCTATCTAAATATTTGAAAGGATGTCATATTGAAGAGGGAACAGGTTTGTTTTCCATGGCTTCAGAGACTAAGACTCGAGGCAATGGTTTCAAACTATAGGAAAAGAGATTACATTTGAACATTAGGAAGAACTTCATGATGGATAGACCTGTTCGACAGTGGAATATGCTGCCACGGAGGTTGGTGGAGTCTCCTTCTTTGGAGGCTTTGAAGCAGAGGATGGATGGCCACCTGTCAGAAATACTGTGATGGGGGTTCCTGCATAGCAGGGGGTTGGACTGGATAGCCCTTGAGGTCTCTTCCAACTCTTTGATTCTATGAATGTTGTCTGAATATACCCTTAGGTGACAAGGGCTTCTATCCAAGGGAACCCTTATACTGACTGGATGTTTAGTGCTTGCTAGTTGCCACATTTAACTCAAACTATACATATTTCCCATTGTGCTTCCTGATATGGCTTTTTGATGGTCCATACAATGCATTCCAGATCTGCAGTTCTAAGATCATGGTGTGTCCTGTCCTGCAAAGGTGGTATAAAATACAGTGGTACCTTGTATAAAGGAATTAATTTGTTCCAAATGAAATTATGTTAAGCAAATTTTCCTTTATACAAATTGCCATAGGAATGCACTGAAGATGGAGTAATCCCATTTTTAGGTCATACGAATTTTCCCCATAGGTGATTATGTTAAGCAAATTTGCCCTATCTCTGGAATTTTTTATGTTGTACAGATTTTATGTTATACAAGCTGTTTGTTATACAAGGGTCGACTAATAATTATTGCAGTTTGGTTTGTCCGTAGATCGCTGGTTTGACAGTTCGTGACAGTTCATTCATCCCTCAAACCTGTTTTTGCTTCCTCAAACCACCACTTCTTCTTGGTGGTTCACACTCACGGGCAACAGACTGGCTTCCCTGCCTCTCCTTCTCTGGGCACTGCCTCTGAATGAGTGTCAGCAGGAGGAAATGGGGCTTTGAAGCACCCGTTCGGGCAATAAACAAACTGGCACAAACCATCAAACCAGCGATTTCGTGCTTATCTCTGTTCCTGAGATTCATCCCTATCTCTGTTTCTTTTAGTCTGGAGAAAAGGTGCCTGAGGGGGGATATGATTGAGACGTACAAAACAATGCCGGTCATGAGTCAAGTAGATAGAAGGATGCTCTTCTCACTTACACAAAATACCAGTGACATCCACTCAAATTGAGGGTTGGGAGAGTGAGAACGGACAAAAGAAAATATTTTTTTACCCAGTGTGTTGTTAGCATGTGGAACTCCCTGCCACATGAGGCGGTGATGGCATCTGGCCTGGATGCCTTCCAAAGGGGATTGGACAGATTCCTGGAGGAAAAGTCCATCACAGGTAACAAGCCATGATGGAAATGTGTAATCTCCAGGCTTAAAACCAGGGTACTTCAAAGGCCAGATGCAGGGGAGTGATATCAGGAGACAGATATCTAGTCTCGTGCGCTTCCAGACACATTTGTTTGGGCCACTGTGAGATACAGGAAGCTGGAGTAGATGGGCCTTTGGCCTGATCCAGGACGGCTCTTCTTATGTTCTTATATTCTTATTTTAGGTATTGGTATGAAAGCAACATTGCATGAAACACTTAAATCCACATGAGAAAATCAAAAGAACAGAAATACTGGAATCCACACCTGCACAAGTTATTTAGGGCTAGAGAAATCAACTCTTTGGTGATCTGTAGTGAAATCCTGGCATGGCTGTTTGTCTGTTTGTTTAAACTTCTGTCCCACCCTTCTCCCCAAAAGGACCCAAGGTGGCTTAAAGCAGACCTTTTGAAATGAATGGGCCTTGGAAATCGCATTCATTTCAACAAACGTACTCAGAACAGAAGGACTGAAGAAGCTACTTGGATGAGTAGTGAAACGTTTCGATCCCACCAGAAAAGAAGTCCAGTCCCTGTGATTCAACTCCCAGATAACTTCACCTGGATGGCTGAGACTCTCCACACAGACATACTTGAAATGGGATTAACAGGAGATCTAGCCCTTTTCACGTTGGCAAATATTCAAAGGTTAATCCAGAGAGACATCTGACCTTTGGAGAAAACAAAGGAAAACGGCCCAGCGCAGAGGAACGGCCCAGAGCACTTTAGATTTGAAACGCCTTTTCCTTAAAGACAAATCGCCTTACAAAATCACTGTTCGCTTTTCAAATCGCCATGCCCATTTTTGACCGCTGTGTCAGTTTTTCTTGCGATGACCACTGGGGGTGGTGGGTTTTTTTTTAATCGGTTCCTGCACCCCCTTTGATAGTGATTTGGTTGTATTTGCGGACATACTATGCTGCCTTTTTTCAGTTTCCCCCCATTTCTGCCATTTCCGTCGTAGTTTAAAGCGGTTCAGCCAAGTGTGAGCGGGGAAGCCGATTGCTAAGCAACCGCCGAAGTGCGGACTGCCGAACCACTGTAGCGAGCATGTGACCGCAGGAGGAGATAAGGCAATGCAAAATAAAAAGCGGCTCCTCAAGGAAGTGCGGTAGAGAGTTTGTGTGAGAAAGGGAAATGTTTGGGAATCATCTACCCCTCTCCTCTTCCCGCAAAGCCCCTAGGACCAGCCTTCTTTCTTGCCTGCCCCGTAGAGTTTGTTGATTACAAAGGAAACGTGAGAATCTCTCCTTGCGTTCTTCTTTTCTTTCTGTCTCCTTTGGTGACCGAGAGGATACGGCCCATCTGGAGGTGAGAAGGGAAAAAATCCATGCACACATTTCCGCTGGAGAGCACCGTGTATATGTGTGTGGTGGGGAGAGGCCATGACAGGTGTACCCTCCAGAGGCGACATTTTAATTTTTTTTTTTGCAGATCAAGAAGAGGAAAAAGTGAGGCGAGAGAATGAAAAGTAAAGTGTTCTTGTGTTCTTGTGCCAGCGGCATTGTCCAGTACCTCGGAAGATGGCTAGGTTCAGCATCCTGTTTTTTTTCCCACCGTCAGCACCAGGAAGACACATTGGGTTTTGTAAATAGAAAACAACAAAGTTGTTTTCTATCCACTGCCCCCCTCCTCGATTTTGTCTTCTTTCCCCATCCCTTCCCTCTCTGAACCACCTGTTTGAAGGGAAGTAATTTTTCACAGAGAAAGGAAATAGGAAGTGTTAATTTTTATCACAGGTTGAGATGAGAAAGGGAAGAAAAGGGAGACTATGGTCTACCCCCTCTTATCCCAAGCAATAAAAAAAGGCTATTTTGCTATGAGAAAAAAAGATGTGAACCTCCAGACAACTCCTTCGGGAGCCTTTGTATCTGGAATATAAGCAACATTACCCATGGCCCTTGCATGTGTGTATAATATGTGAGTTTATATATAAATATTTAGCACATCCTGGAGATATGTTGTGGACAGGTGGCGTCTGGGGAAAGGAAGCAGCTGTGATGATCTCCACCTGTTTTGTGGAGGGTGTTTATCTCAATGTGTAGCTGGACAGCTCAGTGGTTTAGGTCTCTGGTTGTGGAGCCTGAGGTCAGGGGTTCGATTCCCTTCTGTGCCTCCTTGACAGAGGCTGGACTTCATGATCCGTAGAGTCCGTTCCAACCTGCAGCTCAAAGCCAATGTTCCTGTTCCTCTGTTCCTCCCAGGAGAACAGCCTTGGGAGGAGGGTACACCTGTCCCAGGGAGCTCCAAGAAGATGGGCATGGTAAGCCACGTCTGAATCTTCTCTACTTAGAAAGCCCTGCGAAGGTCTCCATAAGTTGGAAATTAGTTGACAGCACTTAACTTTGACTGTCCCTGCTGGGTAGCTCAGTGGTCTAGGTCTCTGGCTGAGGAGCCAGAGGTTGGGAGTTTGATTCCCCACTGTTCCTCCTGGAAGAAAGGCGACCCTATGTAGCCTTGGGGAAGCTGCACAGTGCCTGGGCAGCCCCTGGAGAAGGGAATGGCAGAGCACTTCTGCATATTTTCAACCTGGGAAACACTGAAAAGGTTTGCAACGAGTCAGAATAGACTTGACGGCACATGAGGAGGAGGAGGAGGAGGAGGATCTCAATGTATGTTAAAAGATTGTGGGCAAAACAGAGTCCCCCTCCCTTCCCAATATTCCATGGTGTTGTGCGGAATGTCTTCAGGGCTTCTGATCAATGCACAATTTTTTCCCACTGTCGCTTAAAGAGGTTTCATAGGTTTTTGTTTTGTTTTGTTTTGTTTTAGAGGGTAAGGAAACCACCTAGACATGTTGAGCCAGAGAAGACAAGAGTCACTAGAGCCTGCTTTTTTTAGTAGCTAGTGTTGCCATGCTGACCTGGAGATTCTGAAGTAACTTTTCAAATAAACTTTTCCATGCTCTGGAGTTTAATTTCCTACGGTAATCAGAGAGTTGTGTAAGTACAGTATCTCCTTTCCTCTGGCAAGGTATCTCTATCGTAATCCTGATTGCATATTAGCTGCAAAATCAGGTGTATGGCTCATCACGTAAAGGAAAACACTTTTTGTGGGCCCTATAAATCAAGATAGGTCTGGTGTACCACCCCCCAAATTTTCTTACCATCCATAACGCTCCATCTAGGTTCTTATTTTCCTGGAGGGAAAAGTGAAACTCCTGGAACTTTCCAGGAGTAACCAGTCATGTTTTAAATAGCTCAAAGGGACCCTAAAATCTTTTAAAATAGACACACATAATAAGCTTGCAAGTTAACACCTTAAAAAGCATTTTAACACTTAAAGCACCCTTTTTTAAAAAAAATACTGTACTCAATTATTATCCCTTCAGTATTTGGGTTAGAGACAGCCAACACTGTGAAAAGGAAGGGGATTTCGGAAGGCATATGACAGAGGCAGACAAATTGGGTGGGTCCAGGGCCAAATTTCTGTCCCTGGAAAATATGGGCCATGGGTTTCTTTCTTTCTTTCGTTCTTTCTTTCGTTCTATTTATTTTGCATTTTGGAGAATTTTCAGTGGTCTCCATGGCCCCTGGTCATGGGAAAAGGGCAGAAAATGGCCAAACAGATCCACCAAAGCCAGCCACCATTCTCGTATGCCTTCAGAAATAGACTGTCTTCCTAACAGTATGCACTGCCTCTTATGCTGAAAGCAGTGAGGGGAAATTTGACCCATAACTTGCATGCTTATCTGGCCATTCTATCTGGCTTTGAAGTCTTACAGATTTCATGTACTGCTTCAAAACCTATGTACTGGGTCAAGGTAACAGCAGCAGAAGAAGCCACAATAACCGCCATCTTTGAACTGCAGACCTTGGGTCAACCCTTTGTCAAGGAGGCATCCCAACCGCTGTATCTGCCAGCCCCCTGAGGCCACTGAATGGACAAGTTGACTATGCTCCACCCAAGAATGAAGCATCCCAGTCACAATCAGCAATGGATATAAAGAATATCAAAACATCAAAATGATGAACTGACGCAAGGAGAGAAAGAAGGATCGGGAGGCGGGGATGGGGGGAATCCTTCCTCTGGGCAAATTAACGAACTCCATGCTGCAAATTAGAGAAGGCCCATGGAACACACAAATGGCAAGGAGTCAGGCTGGAATCATCTCACGGATTATGTTTTCATTAATCCAAATTTTTCCAGATGTTGGTCTTTCTCTCTCTCACCAGCCCCCTACCCCCCAACCTTCTACCCTGCGCTTCAAAGGCCCTGTGACTAAGTTCTGATGAAACCATGCAGTCGTGTGATGGAAGAAAGAGGGGTTTCAGTGTCTGAAAGGTCCTCTTGTCTTTGCTCCCTCCCCTCCCCTCCCCTCCCCCCCTGCTCTGCGCAACACCCCACCCACCCTCCCCCATGTACATGTGGGGTCCCATGGCTTCCATAAGTTATGTTAAACAAAATGTGCTAACAACAAGAAGTGTGGGGGATCTTTTTCTTTTTTTTTAAAGGAATGTTTCTCAACACATGAGGATGGGAATATGATTTGTAGTGTGTGAGAGTATGAGCGAGAGAAGAACATGATTCTGGGTGGTTGTGCAACCTCTTGGCTGCTCGCCTGCCAGTTTTGACAGCCGCCAGGGGCTCATAGTCACCCTGGTTGGCAAAGCCATTTGGGTTCCGATGGGTCTCTCAGAGGGCCTGGGGGGACCCCCTCGGAAGAGGTGGATGACTGCCAAGGAAGCTTCACTGGGAAGTGGTTTTTGCATAAACTGGTTCCTAAACCAGTCCTGCATCTTCACAATCCATCCCATCCACACAGCTTGGAAAGGTGATTCGTTTCGTACAGTTCCCAGAATCCCTCAACCAGTGTTGCTGCTACTCATGCCGGCTGGTGGTTTCTGGACACTGCACTGCAAAAAAGGAGGAGGAGGGGTCTCAAATCACTGTCCTCATGGTCTCAAGCTTAATGGGGCATAGTAGTCCGATAGATAGATAGAGAGAGAGAGAGAGAGAGAGAGAGAGAGAGGAGCCTCGTGGCGCAGTGGTTAAATCCCTGTACTGCAGGTGAAACTGTGCTCACGACCTGGGGTTCAATCCCAGGTAGCAGACTCAAGGTTCAGTCAGCCTTCCATCCTTGCGAGGTCGGTAAAATGAGTACCCAGCTTGCTGGGGAGGCAATGTGTAGCCTGCACACTGTAATTAAAAATTGTAAACCGCCCAGAGACTACTTAAAGTGGTATGGGGCGGTATATAAGCAGAACACTTTAGATAGATAGATAGATAGATAGATAGATAGATAGATAGATAGATAG
>JAHTLZ010000017.1:2460662-2471346 GCA_023846285.1 Phrynocephalus versicolor
TAGATAGATAGATAGATAGATAGATAGATAGATAGATAGATAGATAGATAGATAGATAGATAGATCTGGGTTGTTATCATTCGCCTCACGAGCTCAGCTTTATGGGAAGTTATGGTCAAAAATGTAACTATTTCTGGGTTCTGACATTCTCCTCACAAGCTTAGTTTTGGCCAGTCATATCTATAGTCTCTGACATTAACTCAGAATCATAAAAATCATAGAATAATTGAGTTGGAAGGAGCCTATACACCCACTGCTTAGTGCAGGAATCCAAATCAAAATATGTGGTTGTCCAATTTTCTCTTGAATGCTTCCTACATCAGAGCGCTCACCACCTCCTGAGGTAATTGGTCCCATTGCTGTACTACTCTAACAGTTAAGAGGTTTTTCTTGATGAAAAAGTTATGAGGAACCGTAGTTCATTGTCTGGCTCATGTTTGGCAGACTTTGATTATTTTCCTTGTAAGTTGGACTCTCAAAGGGATTCCCCTCCAGAAAAAAGTAACTTTGTAATTCATCCCTAGAAAGAGTTCTGGTCCGAAAAGCTAACGTTTCTGATAGGAGTATGCAGATCAGGGGGGTTGGGAGCTACCACTCCCAGAATTCCTCAGGAAAATTGGCCAAGCTCTTGGGAATTTCTGGGAGATGCATTCTGGTGCCTGTACCTCTCTAATTTCTGGGCTCTGCTGATCTTTTGAGGAAATATGGTCCAGGAAAGTAACTTTTATAAGACCCTCATCATTCCCCTCATACACCCCCCCACCTTTTCAATCACCATATGAGGGACAAGCTTTCTCCTACTGAGGAGAACACATATCTCTAAAATTCCACACCCACTGAGAAGGAGCCTTTTAAGACAAGTAAATATAAAAACAGGCCGCTGCCATCTATAGCCGAAGAAGGGTTGGAGCGGTCCCACTTTCCAAGCTCCACAACCAGCACTTTTCACCCGGAGCCTTGGTCTGTACAAGTACAACAGTGAGCATGCCAGTGACAGGCATGTCCGGACGACCAGTTGTTAAGAGAAGCTAGCAGAATATCTGCAATTTGTTCTGCCAGCGGAAGCAAATATTTGTCGAACAATTACTTAGACAGAAGCAGAATCAGACGAAGTCAGAGCTTACTTAAAACAAAACAACTATCTTACATATATACACAGATAAGTTACATGGAGACAAATCAATAGCATAACATTATTTTCAGCCTACATGGCATACTGTACATAATTAGCACATAGCCTAGAGAGACAATGAATGGGTGCCTTACTCACAAAGGCCCATTGAACACTGATTAATAGAGTACTTATATACATTTATCTGTCCAGTCAGGTAACACATTGTATCATGGCTATTGCATCACCTTGCATCAGCCAAACCCATTTAAGCCCTTTCTTTACACCTGCAGTCTAATAGAAAATAACTTTAGACTGAATCTCTGTGACTTTGCACATTTGCAGACTCCGTCTTAGAAATCAGCTGAATACATAAAGACCATTTATTTATACACCTGTCTAATACATAGTTTCACTAACTAATGTCTGATAGAAGCCAATGTAGGCCAGCAGTACAACTTCATGATTTATAAGAGAAGAAAGGAGCGTGCATTTAGTCAATCTCACTATTTAGGTCTTCAATACTAAGCAATTAAGGATAGATTTAGATAACTATTTTATTTATACAGTGGTACCCCGACGTAAGAGCAGCTCAACTTAAGAGCAATTCGACTGAAGAGTGGAAAACTGTTGGCATTTTAACTGCTGCCTTACAAATTTTAGATATGGTCTGCTCTACTTACAAATATGTTTTTTCATTTTTTCATTTTTTAACTTATTTTTTATTTTTTAGATAGGTACCCTGACTTAAGAGTAGTTCGACTTAAGAGCATTATTTGGAATGGATTAAATTCGTAAGTCGAGATACCGCTGTATATTTATTTTAGGGTATTTTTACCCTGTCTTTCTCCTTGAAAAGGACCCAAGGCGATTCTATATATCATCCACAGTAGACATGGGCACGACTTGCCGAAATTCTCGTTTCCGTTTCCGTTCCTCGTTTCCGTTACGTAACGGAAACGGTAATGACAATTACTCCGCCACAACTCGAACTCGAACCGATAAAAGAAAAATTGGGTCTGATTTGTCGTTGTCGTTCATGGCATCGCAGCGATCGCGCGATGCCAAGCGGCACAGAAAACAAGTTTTAAACGTAAAAAAAAAAAACCAATTCCCGGCCAAAGAAGCAGGCGGAAATATGCCTGCCTCAGTGAGGGCACCTACCAGAGAGGGGTGGTATCTGGGGGGGGGGGTCCCCGGCCTTCCCCGCCTCTCCTGTCCTGGGCTGCTGGTACCAGGCTGGGGGGGGGGCATCCTCGTCGTCTCGCCAAAGTCGCATGCCATGCGGTGCGGGTGGGGGATCCAAAATGGCAACCGCAATATTTATTTTGAAATCGTGGTCCAAAAACACACCAAAGCACCACAGAAACATGTGAAAATTAGCTATTTTAACTGCCTGAATTTTTACAGTATCAACAGTGGGTTTGTCTTGCAATAAAACGTCTCCATTGATTTTATTTTATTTTATTTTTATTTTTTACACCTGCGCAGTGCGCAATGATGGGCTGGCCATGGGATGGGACCATGCAAATTTTTGGAGCCATTCCACCAATCGCATGGCCACTTGGCCAGGTTTTTACTGAGACTTCTGGGATGTGCCAGTTGGGCATAAAAAGCCCACTAACCCTAGCCCGAACCCTAACCCTAACCCTAACCCATACGTCAGTACAATGTCCTTCTTAGTGGGTCAGAGGCACCCAGAGGTGCAGCCCACTAACTCACCCTAATCTTACCCGTAACCCTAAGCCTAGCCCTAGCCCTAACCCCAACCCTAAGCCAGATCTGTACTCGCATTGCACTACACGCAAGTACACTTCCCTTCTTAGTGAGCCAGAGGGCGCCCAGAGGGATTCCTCTCTCACTTCGCTCCCCGGTCCAAGTACACCAGTACGCCAGTATGCTGTCCTTCTTAGTGAGTCAGAGTACAAGCACCCAAAAGAGAGGTGCCTCTGCCAGTGCCACTTGGTACGCATATGCAATTGGCTACACGTACTTTTCCCTTTGTAGCAGGCCAGAGGAGGCACCCACCCCAGAGAGAGGTGCCTCCAGGAGCCCGCTAAATTGCCTTCCCTTCATAGCGGGCCAGAGGAGACACCCACCCCAGAGTGAGGTGCCTCCAGGAGCCCGCTACCCTCCCCCCTAAACCAGTACTAACGACAGACGAAAAAACAACAAACAAAATGACAAATTTTTGAAAAATTTCGAGACAAACGGAAACGAGCCGAAACGGGCCAGCTCCGACACAGAACAACTTGAAACGTCATTTTTCCTGGTCGTGCCCATCTCTAATCCACAGTATATTTACCCATTCTTCCAAAAAGTGCTTAATTTCAACAATCATCTCTAATTCAAGTTAATACTTTATGGGCTATTATAAAAGAGCTACCTCCTGGTCTATACATTTCATTTTATGCATAGAGATTCTTGTCTTTATCCTAGCTGCCTCTATTCTTTTAAAAATCTAATAGATTAACATTTATTTATATATCAGGTTTGTCTTCATATTTCCATTTTTCATTTTCCATATCATACCAATTTACCAGTAGTCTTAGACAATCAGAATACAGAAAGCATTTAAGTAATAAATTCATTAAACCAGAAGTTCTTTTTTTAATTTTCTCTTTTCCTGCCAAGCCCCCCCATCCTCACAGATTGCTTCCCCCTTGCCAAATCCATCATCCTCATAGGTTGTTGTATTATCTTGATAGTAGTCTTGATGGCCGCTGTGCCACTGAAAAAGTTCCACATTTTCCTCTTTTTGGCACCGACACTGAGTAAGACTGATGCGCCCATCATATTCCGTGGACCTGGTAGATCCAAGGGCCCAGCCTGCACCATTCCTGTCACATGTGTTCATGATAAAATCCGCCCTCTGTTCTGGTTCAGTCTCTTGACTTGGGCTGATTTCAGTAGATACGTTTATCATATTTTGTAAATTTGGCATACCCTGGATCAATCAGCTGTTTGTTTTAGCTCAATTCTCCTGATCAGAGGTAATTTCAGTTTTTCTAGTGACCCAGTGTTATCCACCACTCCATCTCGAGGTCTAACTGATGGAGTTGCTGTTGTAGTACTCTGCAAACTGCATTCCGGTCTCTCTTTTGCCTCTATGTTTTTATCAGAATTGAAGATCTCCGTATCTTCAGAAGTTGAGTCAGTGTAGATATTTTTGCAAACCACAAAGAACAATGTTGGCAAAATCTTCTGAAATATTCCCAATCCATTGTGTTTTATAGCTCATAAGAAAGGGTTAATATTTTTGGTAATAGTTTCTGCCACTTAGTTTTGAAATAAGAGAGATACTGAGGAGAGTAACTAGACTAGATTGAAGCCAGAGCAGCAAGGAACAGTTCAGTACCAATAGCGCCGCCTTCACCATAGCAAAGGTTTTCCTCTGGCGGGAGATGAAGCATTTTCCTTCTTCCACAAAGTTCCCCGCCACTCCCTTCATGGTCTGCAGTTGCTGCCTCTTCTTCGTTTCCTCTCCAAGGAAACTTTACCCTTATTAGGGTCCCTTTATCCAGATGAATTCAACTTGATAAGCTGGAGCACTTATCAACTTGTCTCGCGGCGGTGTAACTGGAACCAGAACTCCTCAGACTCATTTTTCTGTTGACATCCAGTTTCTAAGATTACCTCCACCAAAGATAGTATTGTCTCAACAAGGTATTGTTCCACCCATCTAAAGAGGTTTTTCTGTGGTCCCTCATGTCTTAGACCAGTGTTGGCGAATCTATGGGACGGGTGCCAAAGGTGGCACGCGGATTCCTTTCTGTAGGCACGCAACATCTCACAGCCATGACACTTTCCCCTCCACTCAGAGCACACCGCTGTGATCCCGTGCAGAGAGCTGGGTGAAGGGGAGGCAGCGGTTTGTGGGCTCCTTCGTAGCCCCAATTTACTCTACAGCCATGCCACTTTTGGGATGCCCAGAGCAGCATGGCTGGAGAGTAAACTGGGGCTACGAATGAGCCCACAAGCCACCACCACTCCCCCCCCCCTGGCTTTCCAGACAGTGTAGCACCCGATCTGCTTCTCTGCTCCAGGCAGATGGGGTGGTACTTTTTGGGAAAGCGAGGATCAAAGAGCAGGTTTTTGAATTTCCTGTAGCCACAGCAAGGGAGTCTATGAGTATGCTGTGAGTCTGTTGGTGCCGCTTGCTGCAAAGCAGTCATGTTCTTGTACAGTATAACTGTTTTTGGTCCATTCAACTGTGCGTAAAATGAAATGTTTTATTCTTTCCCTTACCACTATCTGAGAGCGAGTTACTGAAACCATATGTGCCAGTGGATGAGAACAATAACGAGTGGAGGCTTGAATCTATTTCTGCTATGTAAGTCCCTGCACTTTTGCTGTGCAGCTTAGAAGAATTCGAACCCTAAATTGTAAAATTTTGCATATGGGGTCACTGTTTGGGATAAGAAAGCAATAGAGGGTCCATGGATGAAGATGGATGAGAACAAGTTGTAAGGATTTCCTATCAGGAGACAGATATCTATTCTTGTGTGGTTCCAGAGGCATTTGGTGGGGCCACTGTGAGATACAGGAAGCTGGACTAGATGGGCCTTTGGCCTGATCCAGTGTGTTCTTATATTTTGAATTAAGAGTCAACTGTTGTTGTTGTTGTTGTTTCAGCCATCCTCTCACAGAACATGGAACGACTCGCAGAAAGGACAACATGGAAGGGTGAGCGGTTTGTTTCCCACACTTGGGAGGCACTCCAGAGCCGGGTCCAACGACAGATTGGCGCCCTGGCTACACTGCGGGAGATCTGGGAGCGTCTGCTTCCAGGTTCTCCACATAGAACCAGAAGCCACCAGTGGGGGTGGTGGGGTGAGGGGGACAGGGTGTGTGTGTGGGGGGGAGAGCTTCTGGAAAGCATTGCACACAACGGTGGTCCCCTGCTCCGTCCTTGGCACCGGGCCACCCCTGAGAGAAGGCCTGAGGAGAGCGAGGCTGGCCTCAGCAGCAGCAGCGTGAAGGCAAATAATCACGAACAGACCTCGGGTGGCCTGTGTTTGTTTTGTTAATTGTCAGGAGAAAAAAAAAATCTTGATCCAAGCCTGACAAAAGAACACCAGGGCTGACTCCTGTTTTTAAAGAAACAAAAACAAACAAACAAACAAACAAACAAAAACAGCCTTTGACTCTTCTCAAAGCAGATGGGAGGCAGTTTATTGATGTGAAGCGGGGAGCCATCTTGGATCTGAAAGCCTCTGGGAAACCTGTGGCATAAGATGTTTAGAACAATGGATCTCATAGGGCAGAAGTTACAAGTTTATGCTATTCCCTGTGACATGGTGGGTTCTTCTTCTTTTATAACACAGGCACAACAGTTCCAGAGCAAGGGTAAAAGCGGCAACGAAGCTATTTTACTGGTGTAATGAACAATCCCCTGTAGTGAACTTCACATACTCCCTTTCCTAAATCTGCTGAGTGATTTGGTGGCCACTTAAGACAGATACTTATCACAGGGTGGCATTCACTAGGCTGTCATGTCAAGAATGCTTCCAGGCATTTTAAGCATGCAACATATTTAGTCCTCAGCATCAGTGGAAAATCTGGCTGTGGTTTTGTTGTTGCTGCTGCTGCTGTTTTGATTGACAGAAATACCTTGGTTTAAGAGTGTTTTGTAAGACAAGCAAACATTTCTTCTAAATTTTGCCTTTATGGAGGAGCCATGTCTTGTATACAAGCACTAGAGCAGGTCACATGATTGGAAGTGAGCCAATGGTGGCTCTCTCTCTCCCCCTGCAGGATTGTGGGAGATTGTCTGGAACAGTTTCTGTCTCAGGCAAGCCTCAAAAGCAGAGGGAAGATTGAGGAAAGGAAGTCTCCCTTGCACCAGCCACAAAGGTTTTTAAAAGTGAGTGCAGGTTAGGGGTTTGTTTTATTTTTCTGTTTGCAGTGGTACCTCAAGACAAATTTAATTAGTTCTATGAGTCGTTTCATTTTACAAAAAAATCATCTTGAAAAACACATTTTCCCATAGGAATGAATGGGAAACTGATTAATCCATTCCAGAGGTCCAATTAAAGGCAAAAAAGCCTTTTTCTGACCTCTGTATCAAGCTCACTTTAAAGGCATGCAGAACTGGAACCACCACCACCACCAGTGCAATGGAAAGCAATGGAAAGATGGAAAGAAAGCACCAAGACAAACCCCAGGTCATTCCCACCAAAAGTGCTATGCAATGCAATGCAAAAATAGACTAAGGAAAGCATTAAGACAAACCCCAGCCCCTTCCCACCTGCAGAGCAATGGAAAAGAATGCAAAGATGGACAAAAGAAAGCACCAAGACAAATCCCAGCCCATTCCGGCCAAAAATGCAATGCAAAGCATTGCAAAGTTGGACAAAAGAAAGCACCAAGACAATCTCCAGCCCATTCCCACCTGTAGAGCAATGGGAAAAATGCAAAAGCAAATAAGAAATCCCTGCCCGTTCCAGCCTGCAGAGCAATGGAAAATAATGCAAAGATCAACAAAAGAAAACACCAAGACAAACCCCTGCAAATTGCATTTTATTATTGTCACATTAAAAACACAGAGTAAAATCCAGTTGTTAGTCCCAAGCAGAGCAGACTCCGCAGCCAGGTTCCTAAACTATAGTGTGGACATGGATTTCTAGCCAACTTTTGTGAGCTTTGGTGTTTTGTATGCACAGTATGTGGACTACCGGACCCCAGAACACATAATCTGAGTTGCCATTATTTCGTATGGGGAAAGTTGCTTTGATTTATGAATGGTTAGGTTATGCTTGTAAACTAAGGTATTACTGGATATACCACCCCATATTAGCGCTAAAGTTGCTGAAGGCAAGGTGACCAGCATGGGAGCAATGCACCCACTGCTGAAGTGAGGATCTACCACTAGGGGGCAACAGAGGTGCAGCCAGCTGGTATGAATTCTTGGCATATTTCTGTTCCTCTCTTGCTTCTTTAAGTAGTTGATGGGTATTATTAGACTCCACTCCTCCTGTGCTTCTCCCTTCCTTTCTATACATAGCTGGGTGTAGGAGACATGATCGCTTTCCTCTCTGTGTCTCTCAAGGATGTACTTTATTTTGACAAAGCTTTCATGTACTGACTGAAGGTAGGCTGTGGAGATACGATTCAAGATGCCTGCTTCCTTTTGTCAATATGACCTTCAACAATTTGAATGTCCTGGCTCTTGCAAGAAAGAGATGTGTTGAGCTCCTGCTGATTTTCCCTCCCAGGTATCACAAAGGGGCCCTAGCCACTGCCCTTGCATTGCATTGAACATAAGAACATAAGAACATACAAAGAGCCATGCTGGATCAGGCCAAAGGCCCATCTAGTCCATCTTCCTGTATCTCACAGTGGCCCCACCAGATGCGTCTGGAAGTGCATGAGACTAGATATCTGTCTCCTGATACCACTCCTCTGCATCTGGCCCTTGAAGGACCCTGGTTTTAAGCCTGGAGATTACACATCTCCATCATGGTTTGTAACCTGTGATGGACATTTCCTCCAGGAATCTGTCCAATCCCCTTTAGAAGGCATCCAGGCCAGATGCCATCAACACCTCCTGTGGCAGGGAGTTCCACTGACTAACAATGTGCTGGGTGAAAAAATATTTTCTTTTGTCTGTTCTCACTCTCCCAACCCTCAATTTGAGTGGATGTCCCCTAGTTCTGGTATTTTGTGAGAGGGAGAAGAGTGTCCCTCTGTCCACTTTACTCATGCCCTGCATTATTTTGTACATCTCAATCATATCCCCCCTCAGGCGCCTCTTTTTCCAGAATAAAGAGCTCCAAATCTTTTAGCCTTTCCTCATAAGGGAGGTGCCCCAACCCAGATGGATTTCTTATCTCAGAGAAAATTAAGATTTTGGAGAGGTTCAGAACTGTTCTTACAGGATTCATCAACACTTTGACGTTGATGCAGAAATGAACTGGTAACAAGTGCAGAAAGTGCAGTGCAGTCCATTCCTGTTTTAAGCGAGCAGAAAGATATCCCTCTCAAATCAAACCAAAACGGTTAGAAGATCATTAAAAAGTGACTTGGGCAGACAAAAAGTCTCTGAACCTCCCAACTGATGTCAACACTGATGGCGCTGTGGAATTCAAAAGCTCACCTTCTTTTTAGAGAGGGTTGGCCCTGGTTAGTACTTGGATGGGAAACCACCAGGGAATACCAGGTGCTGTAGGTGCCTGGAGTAGGAACTGGCAAACCACTCCAGTATTCCTGCCAAGAAAACTCCATGGACATGAAGTCATGAAGAGTCAGTCACGACTGTAACATCACAACACACACATAGTAAAGACCTCGTAAGGATGGAAGGCTGAGTCAACCATGAAACAGCTACCTGGGATTGAAACCCAGGTCCTGAGCACAGTTTTACCTGCAGTACAGGCATTGAACCCCTGCGTCACAAGGCTCCTCCCAATCCACATAGGTGTCCACACTGTTGTAAGGAAAGCTTGTGCTCAGGCACAGGGCGATGGCTGGTCCTCTTGATATGCATCTAGAGGACAAAAGCAATGATCAGCGCTCCGGTTACCCATCAATATCTTTGCTTTCACAAAATTTCAAAGTCAAAAAGAGTTCATGTTAACTCAATTTGTCCAGACAGAGCTTTTTTTTTTTTTAATTGTGTTATTTTTCTAAAGGGACCGGAGTGACTTAGACACTTTGACCCATGCAAAGGAACAAAATAAAAGTTTGCAAAACAAAAGTTGCCACTAATCATAGCAACCTGATTAGTTCTGTTAGAGATTTCCCCCAACGGCGAATTTCCTGTTGTGTTAATTTGTTTTTCGCTCCAAGGACTCAAAAGAGCTATATCTCTGCCTCACCACTTGGGGGCGCAAATCTATCAGGTTAGATGTTAAAATGTTTTTTAGGCCATGTAGGCCCTGGTCTCATGACGATTTCGCTGCTCTTTTTACTGCGAAAGACTGAGCAGCAAAAGATTGTGCCTTCACTCCGAAGAGCAGTATTTTGGTACCCCAGCCAACCACAGCCCCGGAAGCGCACTTTAACCGCAGCATTTTGTACCACCACTAGGGGTTGTGTTGAAATACTTCTGTTATTGATGCACACTTTTTAACGCCTTGAATGAGGTGCAAACCCAGAAAATTTGCACCAATTTGATTTGTACCCCCTTTTTTACCACTTCCTGTAGTTCTGTCTTGGTAATCGTTTATGCTACTGAATTGGTGGCATACTGGCATGCCGGCACATTGGAAGACGGTGACAAATAATAAACAGCAGTGACACCCAATGGTGGTTATTGACATTGCTCATTCGTGTAAATTTGCCCATAGAAAATACATAACACATGGGGAAATAAAACAGACACTTCTACATGAGGACAGAGAGAAGTGCTAGAAAGCCTGCACGCCGGTAATCAACCAGCAAATAATTTTTAAAAAATATATATTTAAGCATGAGGGAGAAAATCAACTCGAAAAACAGGGGAAAGATGGGCAGTACGCAAATTGGGAGGGACGCAGAAAATTAAAATGCTCCCCTGTCGTCGGGGCGCTAGCTGCGCATCAAACATCATGTGACCACCCGAAAAAAATAGTATGCATCAAATTAAGATGT
>JAHTLZ010000017.1:2473846-2495109 GCA_023846285.1 Phrynocephalus versicolor
GAATCCTTCTCACAACAGATTACCTCCAACAAGAAATAATATGACACTCCCCCCCCGCCTACGCTTTCTTGGGTGGATTGGACCAGGAGGGGTTCCCACTTCACAGCTCCTGATGAAACTAGCAGCTCAGGCCAAAGGCTCTTTCTGGCACAGAAGGGACGAATTAAACTCCTTGCAGCTGCTCCTTGGCTAGTCTCAGCCTAAGCCAGGCTCACTCACAATGGCAGGCTGCAGACGCTCCGAAACCCAGCGGCTTCCCGATGGTCAGCAGAGTTGGTCCGCTGGGTCCCTGGCGCTCCACGCAGGAGATCCGATCAGCTGGTGATCAGAAGGGAGATAGCCAATCCCGGAAGAGCACCACAGTGGCGGCTGGGTCCCAGGCAAAACTAGAGGTATAATCCAGACCCTGCCTGGCGATAAAGGACATTTCCAGAAAATACAATATCCAGGAAGATAGTGGGAAAGAGGTGGGAAATGGGAATTTCCTGAGGAATGGGGGTACTTGGCAGGTCTGACCCGTGATTCTTCCCCAACCGCACGATTTGGGGGGGGGGAGGGAGGCATGGGTTGGTTTCCCATAGGAATGCATTATTCAATGCATTCTTATGGGAAACCTAACGAAAATGACACAACCTCGGCCCGTCCAGTCCGGCAGTTGCGAGCGCACACTCTCCGGGTCGCCACACCAAAAGAGGCCCAAAAGTCCATCACTCGTAATCGGGCCTTTTCGGTGGCCGCCCCTTCCCTTTGGAATAGCTTACCACCTGATGTGCGCTCTGCAGAGTCCCTGTTAGCCTTCCGCCGTGCTTTAAAAACCCTTCTCTTTAGTGAGGCTTAGGCGGCGCAACTTAAATTTTTTTCCCCGCCATCTTTACGTTTGTGAACAATTATTGCTGCTGAGCTGCGACCATAAGCCTAAATGCTAAGATGCCCTAGTTGTTTTAAAATGTTGTTTTTATTGCTGTTGTTGTCTTTTACTGAGCTATTATTTAATTTGTTTTATATTGTATTGCTCGCTGACTTGCTCAGGTATTTGGAAGCCGCCCAGAATTCCCCTTTGGAAGATGGGCGGGGTAAAAATCCAATAAATAAATAAATAAAATAAATAAATAAATAAATAAATAAATAAATAAATTTAAAAAATGATTTTTTTAAAAAAAATCGCTTTGGATGAAACAAAGCCCAATGTAGCCCAACGAAATGAAAAACGAAATGAAACGCCATTTTTTTGCGTTTCATGCCCATCTCTATTAGCAAATGGGTGAGACCAGGTTGGCCTTCCCTTTCCTGGGACCTCTTTCCTGGGAGGCAGAGGTAGAATCTCCATGTGTAGCAGGGCTGGTGGGCAACTGCAGCCATTCTCCACGCTTCGGCCACGAGCTGTGCCGCCTCTGCCTGACAGAAGCCGCAGCCTGAAAGCATTTGCAAGACATGACTTGCCCAGACGATTCAAAAGCAGCCGTCATTCGCGCTTTGAGGGGAACTGCTGTGATGTTGTTCATAGAACACTGTTGCTGTGACATGCGGTCAAGTCCTTTCCATCTTGTGGCAACCTTAAAAATGAGGGATGCCCAAAATCTCTTATCCCCAACAGGCCTGTTCAGTTCTTGTATAAAACATACAGGTTCAAATTAAGCAAAAGTGACCATTAGAGAGAGTTCAGTTCCTGGCACCGCCACATCAAGTTTGAATAACCCATCCTACTTGGTGGTATATAGTTTCCTTTCTCTGATGGTTCGTTTCCCAAAGTAGCTCAGTTAAGACCCTTTGGGAACTGTCCTAGATGCTGATGGTGAGCAAATAAAGGACCTCTTGGTTCCATAGGAGGCCAGGATGGCCTCAACTTAGCTTTTCTTTAATATTTATAGAATTGACTCTTTTTGGCTTTGAATAGTGCTTTTTTTTATTATGTCAGACACCTTGGTTTTGTTTTTAAATGGGGTACAAAATAAAGTAAAATAAAATACAGCCCATTCACCATTAAATCATCATTGGCATCCTTCAGTCTCGAAAGACTATGTATCATGCCTGGAGTAGAGATCCTAAAAACAACACCTAATGTGACTAAATAGGCCATTAAATAGTACACTTTTCCATACATTACTGGTGAAATAGCTGTATTATGATTTTGTTCTTGTTCCCATGTTTTTTTAAAGAAAATATTTGAGGCTGCTAAGAAGTGCAGTGACGTGTGGCAAAACTCAGTGGCATTCCCACTGTGGATCAAAGACAAAATGGACAGCTGAGGTATCAAGGCGGCTTCAGTTGATTAATCTGTCTCAGAAGTCATCAGATGAGGGGGAAATTGCTTTCTTGCTTATACTGAACAGGAGCTCACGATCCAGCAAGCTCGGTGGTTCCAAACTGTGGGTAACCCTGTTCTTAGACTGCAGTTCCCAAGAGCCCTGGAATATTTCTCTAAAAATAAAAATCGGAATGCCCCGCCTCCTCTTCTTGCTATAGGGATTTACTGTGTTAAATAATGAGACACCCTCAAGCCCACCTATAATTTTTGTAGCGCCAAGCAAATACAGTAGTTGTCCAGTCAAGGGTCTGTCCATGCAGAAAAGATGTGAGCTAAAATATTATCGCAAAGAACAAAATACTGTATTTTACAGCTTCACACTATGTACAACCATCTTCCTTTAACAGAATGTTTAAAAACCATGCAAATTACTGGGTTATACCATCACAAACAAAGAATTTTTAGATTAACTGGCATTGGAGGAGGGGGGTTGATTATCCCAACTCAAAAGAGGAAAGCTTTGAAGCTACAGGGTCTTAAGTGAAGAGTCAAGCCGGGAATGCTTTAAAAATATATTCACAATGCAGATATATACATTTGCCCATTGCTCCCATCTCTCTCAACAGATCTGCAATGGAAAATGTCCTGCCAGGTTGAGCATAGGAGCCAGCAACCTCTAGTCACCCACAATTGTACACCAACAAGCTCACTTTTCCATTTGGTACAGAAAAGTGTTTTCCTGTTGCTATTCCAGTCCTCTTGTCACACATTCGTAGGTTGAACACACTTTCTCTAAAGGTTGAGTGCTCTTCGACTCCAGTATTTTGTAAAGTGGGTGTTTCTCTCTCGATGCAACGAACACATTTTAAAGTTAAGAATTGCGATGGAATCTTGTTTTTACTTTCACCAAAGGTCAAGGCAAAGAGACCTCACCAAGGCAAAGTTCATGCTGTTACAACAAATAGCAGGGTCCTAATTCAACCACCACCCTAGGGCTGCTACCTGGATTCTCTGCTCTAACCTTCGATAGGTCCTCAAACAACCATGATTGTTCAAGGTCCTACACTATCAGAAGTACAATGAAAACCTAAACTTAACTCTGGGTCCAGAGCTCAACCCATATGGCAGGTCCCACAAGTTCATCAGAGATCTCTAGCTTTCTCCTCAAAGAATGCATTCCATGCTCTTCTGCAAAACTGGAAGTTCCTTGGGGATGCTTTTCAGCTTAATCAAAAACTGATCTTAAATCAATCATCTTTCTCTGTATAAAAATAAGACTGTTTGCACTAGGTAGGGTCACCAAAAACCACATGACTAGGAGGCATATTTGGTGAGGACACCAAGCAGACAAGTTGAAGATTAAATAACTGAAAGACCTAAAAGGACTGTCGGTCAGGTGGTTTTCAGGCAATCTGAGGATAAAGAGTTCAAGCATTAAAAAAAAAAAGCCTGCCAGTTAACACTCAAAGGTATATGTTCTTTCCAACCCTGAAGCCTGCTGGTACATGAAAAGCACTCGCTTGCATACTGCTGCCGCCAGTACAATGCACAGAATTTTTAGGGGAAGGCTTAATTCCTTTGCCTTCCAGGCTCAACCATAAAATCTCACTTATTTTCCTCACGCTCTGTCGGTCTGTTCCTCCTCCTTGTAATAGGGGCAGAGCTCAACGCGTATGTGCCAAGGGATGACTCAGAGGTCCTGTCACATTGCCCAAGACACTGACGCACCCAGTGTGTGGTGTGGGGGGGGGTCTAGAAGGTGTTCTTTATCTTGGCCGCCACCAGCACCAGGATCTCCCCAATCTTCCTCTGCCAGTTGCTGATGTCCTTGGAGACCTCACACCACAGCTCTCCATGGCGTGGCTCTGCATTCTCGCAGCGCTTCCTCACTTCTTCTTGCTGCTCCTGGGGAGGAAAGAGAGCACCGCTCTGGAGTTACCTCCGTCTTTTGCATCAAAAGAGTCCCAACGGAGGCAGGCAATGCAATAGCGCTTGTGACCTCGAGGATAGACTATTGCAACACTCTCTACGTGGGGTTGCCCTTGACTCTTATTCGGAGACTTCAACGGGTACAAAAAGCTGCAGCCAGACTGGTGGTTGGTGTGGGATGATATGACCACATTACCCCAGCTCTGGCTCGCTTGCATTGGTTGCCCGTTGCGCCCTGAATAAGATTGAAGGTCCTAGTTTTGATTTACAAAGCCCTCCACGGCTTGGGACCAGAATACCTGGTAGAGCGGATCTACCAGCAATCAACTGAGGCTTGACCTACTAGAATGTTGCAGGCGCTCTCACTCCGGGTGGACGCACCCAGGGAGGCTAGGAAAGCGGTAACCCGCAACTGAGCCTTCTCTGTGGCTGGCCCCCTGCTTTGGAACCATCTCCCGAGTGAGTTGCGCCTTGCACAGTCCCTGCCAGCCTTTAAAAAAGCCTTGAAGACCTGCCTTTTCCAGAGGCATTTGGCAACCTTAATTAGTTTTTCTTTTTTAACTCCGGCATTACTATCTTGCCGAATATTCCGTCTTTCTTGCTTTCTTTCTTTTAGTATTATTTAATTTTATTTATGTATCTTTCATTTCTCTTCTTATTACTATCAGTATATTTTGTTGCTTGTTTGACTATTGTTCATTTAATGCTGTAAACCGCCTGGAGTTCCTCCCGAAGACGGGTGGTATATCAATGAATGAATGAATGAATGAATGAATAATGCTAAGTGAAAATGAAGTCACACTCTCTCTGATGGGAGCTCAGCCCTGAAGGGGGGAGGTACGGTCTGCACAAACCCAAGAGCCCTTCTCTTCCCAGACCTCTGCTGACTGCTCCACGCTGCGGGTGTGTATCCAAGAAGACCTCGAGGCAAAGGGCCAGTTCCCCCTCCCTCTAATAATTTTACACTTCTACATGCGGTGCTGATTTGTAGGGGTAGACCAATGGGGGGGAACTCTCCTAAGTGGCCATTTCCTTCCCTGGGTCTCTACAACTCCTTTTCACCGAAAAGCTCGGGGAAGGGCCATAAACGGTAATCAAAGGGTCAGCGCTTGACATTTCCAAGCCTGAACACAACTCAGGCCCTCAGGCTTTGAAGAAACAAGTGTTCGCTCTGCCTCTGTCAAAGATCCAGAGGCCGAGTGGAAGGATACTCCCAAGAGGAACTTGGAAAGGAGAGGTGAAGAGAAGGGGTGCCACACTCCAGAACTGCTCCCCAGTCTTCACAGAGGAGCACAAGCTCTTGAGAGCTTCAAAAAGAGCTCAAGGGTGGGTGTCCTGTAGTGTAATGTCCCTTGAAGAGGAACAGCTTGCCACAACAGGAGATCGATGATTAGCCAGCCAAGCATTTAGTCTTGCAGTGTTTTATTTTTTTTTTTAAACTATGGATGTATGGCCTTTTCTTCCTTTCATGGTGACTAACCTGTTCCCCTGCCAGTGGGATCTCTGAATGCTCTGAATGTCTCCTAAGGAGCAGCCATTGCAACCAACTCAGAATACACCTCAGGCTCAGCTTCTGCTGAGGATGGGGAAAAGCAAGTAACCTGGCCCGTAAGAACATATAAGAAGAGCCATGCTGGATCAGGCCAACGGCCCATCTAGTCCAGCTTCCTGTATCTCACAGTGGCCCCACCATATGCCTCTGGGAGCACATGAGACTAGATATCTGTCTCCTGATACCACTCCCCTGCATCTGGCCCTTGAAGGACCCTGGTTTTAAGGCTGGAGATTACACATCTCCCTCATGGTTTGTAACCTGTGATAGACTTTTCCTCCAGGAATCTGTCCAATCCCCTTTTGAAGGCATCCAGGCCAGATGGCATCACCACATCCTGTGGCAGGGAGTTGCACAGACTAACAACACGCTGGGTAAAAAAAAATCTTTTGTCTGTTCTCACTCTCCCAACCCTCAGTTTGAGTGGATGTCCCCTAGTTCTGGTATTTTGTGAGAGGGAGAAGAGCTTCCCTCTATCCACTTGACTCACGCCCTGCATTATCTTGTACGTCTCAATCATATCCCCCCTCTGGCGCCCTTACAGGTGGCTCTCCACCACCAAACATTCCTCAACTAGTTAAATCACCACATTGGATCCTGCTAAGTTTGCCCCTTCAAATCACCTCTGTTCCGTGCTGAAGCTCAAACTTGTAGAAGAAAGCCCAGGCGTCACCCAGGTCTGAGTCGATCTTCACGGTACGGTGGAACCACTCGCGAGCTTTGGTTATTTTACGTTCACTCCAAAACAACCTGAGCAACAGAGGGAGAGTAAGATGAGCCAAGGAGTTCAGCAGCATGGTTTCTGGCCAAAATTCTAGCCATGTTTGTGCACAGAAGAGCTGACTCTTAATCACCACAGAGAGAACCACTTTCAGGATGCTGTGGAGAAGCTTATTTTGCTTTGTCAGGATATTAAACACAAAAGCTAACCCAGAAGGACCACGAATTGAACATGAGTCAGCAGTGTGACACAGCGGCCAAGAAAGCCAATGTGGTTCTTGGTTTTATCAACAGAAGCATAATGTCTAGATTAAGGGAAGTGATAGTACCACTCAATTCTACTCTGGTCAGACCTCATATGGAGTACTGTGTACAGTTCTGCACTTGTCAATATAAAAAGGATGTCAATATAAAAAGGATGCTTAGTTCTGAGCTTTTGCAATTTACACCTCTCCGCAGGCCCTGAAATTAGCTCATTAATGCTCAACAAAACAGCAGCCTCACTATCTTACTGAGGCTAATTTCTACACAGTGGGAAGGCATGCTTCATCAAAATCCACCCATTTGTGTTGGTCACCATTTAACAGGAAGCCTGCCTGACAGGACGTGTTGTTGCATTAGGTGCACTTGACGGGGCAAGAAACACAATTTGTACAACGTTTTGCAATGAGAAGGTCTGAGGGTCTGACATCCCCTTAGACCAGTGGTTCTCAATCTGTGCGTCCCCAGGTGTTCCTGGACTGCAACTCCCAGAAATCCCTTCCAGCATAGCCAGTTGTGGAGGCTTCTGGGAGCTGCAGTCCAGGAACATCTGGGGTCCCACAGGTTGAGAACTACTGCCTTAGACGATCATCAGAACAGCTCAGAATTCTGGACGAGGGACTCACTTGGCTACAGCCAGAAGGACGTGGGGGTCGTGCTCGCATTTCTTCAGCGCATCCACACTCTTGGTCTTCCTTTGGGGTCTGGCTTCTAAGAAGATCGCTTCGGACCACAGGATTCCTGACAGCCAAACGAGGAGAATGGAGAATGAATGAAGGCTTCAATCATATTATCGCCGTTTACAGGTAGACACACCAAGCAGCAACCGTCAGAACTGGATATGGAACAACTGACTGGTTTAGAATTGGGAAAGGAGTGCGACAAGGCTGTATACTGTCACCTTGCCTATTTAACTTATATGCAGAGTACATCATGAGAAAGGCAGGTCTGGATGAATCACAAGCTGGAATTAAGATTGCCGGAAGAAATATCAACAACCTCAGATATAGAGATGATACTACTCTGATAGCAGAGAGTGAGGAGGAATTAAAGAATCTCTTAATGAGGGTGAAAGAGGAGAGTGAAAAAATGGGCTGAAGCTCAACATAAAAAAAAACTAAGATCATGGCCACTGGTCCCATCACATCCTGGCAAATAGAAGGGGAAGAAATGGAGGCAATGACAGAGTTTATTTTCTTGGGCTCCTTGATCACTGCAGATGGCGACTGCAGCAACGAAATAAAAAGACACCTGCTTCTTGGGAGGAAAGCAATGGCAAACCTAGATAGCATCCTAAAGAGCAGAGACATCACTTTGCCAACTAAGGTCAGGATAGTCAAAGCTATGGTTTTTCCAGTAGTGATGTATGGAAGTGAAAGCTGGACTATAAAGAAGGCTGATCGCCGCAGAATTGATGCTTTTGAGCTGTGACGCTGGAGGAGAGTCTTGAGAGTCCCCTGGACTGCAAGGAGATCAAATGTATCAATTCTGAAAGAAATCAACCCCGAATGTTCACTGGAAGGACAGATTTTGAAGCTGAGGCTCCAGTACTTTGGCCACCTCATGAGGAGAGAGGACTCCTTGGAGAAGTCCCTGATGTTGGGAAAGACTGAAGGCAAAAGGAAAAAAGGACGGCAGAGAATGAGATGGTTGGACGGTGTCATCGATGCAACCAATATGAATCTGACAAAACTCCGGGAGGCAGTGGAGGGTAGGAAGGCCTGGCGAGCTCTAGTCCATGGGGTCACGAAGAGTCGGACACAACTGAACGACTGAACAACAACAACACAATTCTTATCACCCCAGTGTCAGGTCACTTCCATCATTTCTGCATTTTTGTGGCACCATCTTATTTATTTATTTTTTGTCTTGTGTTGTATTTTACGTTGATTTTTACCTTGATTTATTTTATGTTATGTTTCCTTATTGTAATGTCTGGCTTTTTGCATTTTGCAGCTCACTCAAGAGTAGTGCATATGCACTAGCCAGGTGGGGTAAAAAAAATCTAAATCAATCAATCAATCAATCAATCAATCTTCCTTTCCCCTAAGCAAGACCTGGCTGGAAGCGCTATCAATAACTTTGTAATGGTGCCTTATCCTCCATAAATATGCGATGCCTCCACACACCCTTTCAACCTCTTCCTTCCTTTCAGTGTCAAAGACAGAGATCTACGTGAATCGTCTTGCTGATCACTGCTAATAACCCTTTCCCAGTCATCCCAGGGTACATGCATAAGGCCAAAGGGGGTACAGCTCAGAGGCCATATCTGTGCCCCTTGCCCTCTTTGCAGGCCATATGAAGCCCTGGATCACTGTTTCTGGTTTTATTTTCATATTTCTTTTTATAGGAGCCTCGTAGCACAGTGGTTAAATGCCTGTACTGCAGCTAAAACTGTGCTCACGACCTGGGGTTCAACCCCAGATAGCCAGCTCAGGGCTGACTTGGCCTTCCATCCTTCCGAGGTCAGTAAAATGAGTACCCAGCTTGCTGGGGGGCAGGGGATGTGTAGCCTGCATACTGTAATTAAACTGTAAACCTCCCAGAGACTCCTTGAAGTGGTATGGGGCGGTAAGCAGAACACACTTTATCAATATTGGGGTGGGGGGTTAAAAATGAGAGGTGGCCTCACAGTGCCTAACATTTTAATTTTATTATTATTTTATTTATCATTATTATTATGTTTTTATTTCTTGTGTCTTTCATGTGAACCGCCCAGAGTTCCCTCTTGGGAAATCAGTGCGGTATACAAATATAAAAATAAAGAAAGAAAGAAAACACAAGCCATATTTCTGCATTTTTAGAAAAAGCTCCCTTTTTGCCCCATAGGGTGCTTCTGGAGGCTTATGCATCCCGTGCACCAGCCTTTCTCCACCTCTGGGCTAGGCAGACCTACAATTTCCAATCCCTTCACCTGTTTTAAAAAAAAAAGGACAGCAACACACAGGGAAATCACCGATGGCCGCCCTTAGATGTGGTATCTTAACCAATGCAGAGCGTCGCTCAAAACCTCTCTGAAGGTAGGCAGATGAGATACAAAACAACCTTCCAGAGAGAAACCTCTTGGGACACTGAAACAGTCACCATCTGGAATGTGTCTGATGAGTTTCAAAGCCGAAGAAAAGTGTCTCTGCAGAGGCCTGTCACGGGGCTGGAGCTTAGCAGACCAAAAGGAGAGACAAGGGGCCTGGCACCAGCCCAGAAAGGTACAAAGGATGCCTCTGATCTCCCCAAGGGAAGGAAGGAAGGGACACACCAGGCAGCAACAGCAGCCGCCACTGGTTAAATTACGTCTTACAGACAAGGGCCCTGTTTTCCCACCCCAAACATCAATTCTCATAATCTGCTTTTTTTGACGCACAACATTTCTATCGGGTAAAAATACCCACTGTTTTACACACTTTGACATATTGACCTGCTTTGACTTTAATGTAAATGAACAAAAAAAAGTCATGTGAAGCTCACAGTAGAGCATTCTAGGCCAGTGATGGCGATCCTTTTAGAGACCAAATGCCCAAACTGCGATTCAAAACCCACTAATTTTTCGCAAAGTGCTGATGAGAATTAATAAGAATTAATAGAATTAACTCAATATGAGAATAAAGCCGAAAACTATTATAAAGTGTTAAACCTGACTGTGGGTATTAGGTCATGCTGGCATAAACACAAAATAGATAAAAAACGTAGATGCCAGCCTGTAGAGGTAACAAATACTTGTGGTTAACCAAGATAGGGCCAACGGAGAAGCGAAGACGACACAGATACGTGGGCACCATCTCATGGCGCCAAAAGCGCCATTTTATGGGAAAACAATCTCGAACTAAAAATAGACAAAAGCCATTTCTGAGAATTATGATAACTTACCAGGTAGGATTACGTAAGACATGCGCACAAAATACGTAAGCTGCGGTTACAGAAAGAGTATAAAAAGACCACGGAAACCATCACTCCTTTGTCCAGAGCAACAAGGCCGTTTGGCCATGCTGCACTTGGATCCTAAGCTAACCCATTCTCTGTATTGTCCGATCCAGGAGGCAGCAGGGCCTCTGGCCATGCTGCGCCCCGGATCCTTAAGCTAACACATTTTCTGTACTGTTTATGCACTGTTTATGTCCTGTGCTGTACCTCTATCTGTCTTTAATAAACCTTTTTTGCTATAACTAACTAAGCGTGGCAGCTTTGATGAACCACCAATGATGTATTAACAATTTATATTGGTGCATTGGCAACTCATAAAGAAAGCAACCAACACCCAATATTTTTAGCTTAAATTTATTCTTATCAGTGCCAATACAGCAATTTAACCTGAATACAGATGGCTGTGAAGGGGAGATGTCAGGTGCCCACAGAAAGGGCTCCGAATGCCACCTTTGGCACCCATGCCATAAGTTCGGCAACACTGTTCTAGGCTTTACAATTTTTTTTCTTATTCTGACTCATGCATCTAACCGTGCCTCAACAGATGGGAATTTTATTTTTACGGCGGTCAGAAGATAAACTCGCTCAGAGTGAGCACACACAAAAAAAGCCTCCTGGCACTTTCATTGTGGCGTACGGCTCCACAGGATGTGGCAGAATGCAGCAAACACAATAAATGGACAGGTGTAACCATGTTCCCAAGACATGTGGACTGTTTCAATGGGCTTTGCTGAGGTCTCCACGTGGGAGTCGGTAAGAGACATCCAAGTGTGCCTGTAATCCTCTTAAGGTAAGTGAAAAGTAGCATATTGTATTCATTAATAAACATTCACTGACAAGGGCTGGACTCAATGATTCATAGAATCCCTTCCAGCTCTCCAGTTCTAAGATGTTCATCAAGGATGGGGACTCAAGCTGCAGGACTTGCTGTCAAACCAAGCTTAACCTGCACCAGTGACTTGACATGGGCATGACTCAGGGAAGGGCGGGAGGTCAATGACTGGGACTTAACTCATGACTCAGAAACCTTCCACCCCTCCATTTTCTGAGGAGGGGGTGCTTATCTTTTAATAGGGACTCAGGCATGAGACTCAGGACTTTGGTACCACAACCACAGACTTGGACTTGGCATTAAAGCCTCAGACTCAGGACGTGGCCCAGAGGCTCGCCAACATCCCTGGTTATTAATATTATAATGTAAGAGGGAAGGCGGGGACAATACTTCTGGAGGAACATGAAAAGGAGAATTCTCCTTCTTTGCCCTCCAAAAGCCTCCCCCTATAGCACAAGGAGCCAGTTTATGCTCTTGGCACCCATGTCTGGACCCTGAGGTGTCTTTTCAGTAGGTCACAAGATCCTTCCTTCGTCATTTAATGCCAAAACAAAACAAAACAAAACCTAACACTTTTTGTTCCAAAACACAGAAGTTGGTTTCTTGCTATCTGAGTTTATTCTTCTGTTGCTTTTCCTCCCTGTTTGGGGATTTGTGTGCAGCCCTGAAAAATCAAAGTTGTCCACTCCAGCACTAAGGCATGGCCCAGAGCTTATTTATAAATGGCCACACCTGCTATCGCATGACACCTCTTTATACCTTCAGGTTTGAGAGGCATGGCTTTTCCAGTTCCAGTCCCAATCTGCAGTAACCTCCAAGCAGAAATAAACCTATTACTGGTGAAGAGGAGGAAAAGAGAGCATTCAATAGATTACAGCAGCGGTCTAGTAATCTGGTGAACTATTTAATGGCATTTAGGTTTGACAATTCCTGACCACTCCATAATGCTCTCTCAGTCTACCCCAAGGTTCAATACTCCTTGATTATCCCAAGTGTATCTCAATTCAGAGAACAGCTATTTTGTTTTTGTCCCACAGTAGTAATTACTCTGGATATACCAGCTGTAGGTACACACTATGGGACAAATTCTTAAAGTGTGAATATCAAACATACCCAGTTTTATCAATAAGATGTCCATGGGCCAAAATGTATAATGATGTTTAAGGATTTTGTTTTTAAATTAAAGCAAAGTTTAGGCAATGATTTACATTTTTTTTTTAAAAAAAGAAAAATAGTTCCTCTATTACCAGAGTTGGGACATTCCTGCAGAGCCTTTGCCATCAAGGTATTGGCTATGTTTTTCAGCCCAGCTCTGTATTCTAACCTCACAGACTCCAACCTGCAGGAGGAAAGACAGGCTGACATTAAGATGTTGTGAATCAGAGGGATCCCTAAGCAAGTCCACCAAACAAAAGAGAATACCTGCTGCGTTTCCAAAAGAGAATACCTGCTGGGTTTCTGTCAGAGTTTTGTGCTATTTAATCAGCCAGCGAAAGCAATACTTATTGAATAAATAGTTAGGCAGAGACAGAGTTTTGTTAAAACCAAACAGCTATATTACATATGTGCAAAAATAAAAAGCATCACAGAACTTATAAAGTTCAATAGCATAACAGCATCACAGCATTCAGTACATATGACAGATATATGGCAGAGAAACAAAGTGGGTGCCTTACTCACAGAAGGCCCAGTGAACAATGATTTACAGGACATTTTTATACACGTCTCTGCCCAATCATGAATGACATTACCTCATAACTATTGCTACCCCTTGCATCAGCCAAAAGTCATTATGCTCATTCTTAACATCTGCACTCCCTTAGAAAAAACTATACATTGAGTCACTGTGACTTTGCACTTTTACAGACTCCATCTTTAAATCAATTAAATACATATCAGATATATATATGTAGAGCATCCTGCCTAATACATATATTCACTAATATCTGACAGTTTCTTACTTACCACAGGTCTGGATTCTTTGGATTCTTTAAACGAGCCTTCTCCAAGATGGCCCTGGCCCGAGTGAGCTGCCCGACCTTCTCCTCCAGCCTTGACAACAAGAGCCAAAGGGGAATGGAGGTGGGGCATTTCTTCAGCTGTTGGGGCAAAAGAAGAAAGCAAAGGGGCCTGCTTATATCCTTCAAGTAGTCTCTGGGTGGTTTACAGTTTTAAAACAGTAATGCAGGCTACACATGAGCCAGAGGACTTCCGCTTTGGGGCAGTGAGCTACAGCCCTCTGCAGGAGAGCCTCCAAGGATTCCCTGCAAGGAAACCCCAAGAACACCAGTGACAACCAACTGCCCAGAGTCTGAACAGTCGAAGCAATCTTAGGAACGGTTACTGCCCCAGAATACAGAGCCAACGTCTTTGATTAGTGATGTCATCACAGGGATGTAGGAAAGAAAGAAAGAAAGAAAGAAGATTATGTTGCAATTCTGTCAACAGTGCAACACATGGGCCAGAGGGGTGCCAAGAAGCACCTTTCAGCCTTCTGTTTAAAATGGAATGAAAGATAGAGGAAAAATACATTTCCAGATAGTCCCAAGCTCCCAAAATATAAAGAAAAATAAAGATAGAGTCTTTTAGAGATTCTTCTCATATTTCATCAAACATTATGCAAGTATATTTATTTTAAAACACACACACACACACACACACACACACACACACACACACACACACACACACACACACACACACACACACACACACACACACACACACACACACACACACACACAAGCAAGCTGGGTACTCATTTTACCAACCTTGGAAGGATGGAAGGCTGAGTCAACCTTGAGCCTGCTACCTAAGATTGAACCCCAGGTCGTGAGCACCGTTTGAGATGCAGGACAGGCATTTAAAGAGAAGAGGGCGAAAGGCAGGGACAATCTCTCTCTCTCTCTCTCAGTATGACAACGAGAGCAGTTTCCCGCCCACCGCAGAAGAAAAGAGCAAACAAGAATCTGCTTTTCCTTTGATTAAATTTCCCCCATTAGTCTCCATGCAGAGGACATTTTGAGAGGCACTGAAAATAGCCCTGCCACTGAGTTCTTTTCCCAGAACAAGTCCTTAATTCTTGCAATCAAGAACTGCTAAAGCAGGGCCATAACACAAACAGAGCAAGAATAGGGAGGGAAGGGGGAGGGAAGACTGCTCACATGCCTGATAAGCATTTATCCGCAAAGCTGATGCTGTAGTAGGCGGAAAGAGCCTGATAAAGGAAAATGGCCATGACAGTTGCCTTGTTGCTTCATACATTGAATAGCAAAAACATCTGTCTCTGTTAATCTCAAGAGGGTTTGGGGATTAATATATAGTCTACTTAAACAACGTGAGTATAGGGGTGTGTGCAGATCCTGGGTTATTAGGGTAAAGTTTTGTACTTTTTTTTGTTGAAATATTAACTATGTGTTAATACAGTGGTACCTTGTATAAAGGAATTAATTCGTTCCAAATGAAATTATGTTAAGCAAATTTTCCTTTATACAAATTCCCATAGGAATGCACTGAAAATGGAGTGATCCCAAATTTATGTTGTACGGATTTTCCCCATAGGCAATTATGTTAAGCAAATTTCCCCTATCTCCAGAATTTTTTTATGTTGTACAAATTTTATGTTATACAAGCTGTTTGTTATACAAGGGTCTACTGTACTATAATAAGGGATAATGCTCTTGTTTTCAACTATACGGTAAGCCACCCTGGATCCCAGTTTTGGGACATAAGCAGCCCGTGAAGTCAATTTCCTAATGGCCTTAATGGTTTTGTGAGACAGCCCACTGCCTCCTTATGCCAGAGAGTGGTGGTGGTGGTGGTGGGAGATGGTGACAAGTTCCAGTCTTACCCCTTGGTTATAGGCGTCTCGGGCATTTTCGATCAGTTCCTCCTGCTCCTCGATCTGCCCTTTCATCATCCACAGCTTGGGGAAATCTTCATAGTGCCTCAGGGCCTCCTCGCCAAGCTCCTGGGCAGCAGCGATGTTCCCAAGCACCCACTCAAGTTTAACAGACTTCATGAACACCTGCGGAGACAGAGGAGGAGGAGAGGGTTTGAGGCGTCTCCTTATTCTCAACCTTAGAGTCGCCACATTACTAAAATGTTGCTTTCTTCCCTTGATCTTAAGAACATAAGAAGAGCCATGCTGGATCAGGCCAAAGGCCCATCTAGTCCAGCTTCCTGTATCTCACAGTGGCCCCACCAGATGCGTTCGGGAGCACATGAGACTAGATATCTGTCTCCTGATAACACTCCCCTGCATCTGGCCCTTGAAGTACCCTGGTTTTAAGCCTGGAGATGAAACATCTCCATCATGGTTTGTAACCTGTGATGGCCTTTTCCTCCAGGAATCTGTCCAATCCCCTTTGGAAGGCATCCAGGCCAGATGCCATCACCACATCCTGTGGCAGGGAGTTCCACAGACTAACAATGTGCTGGGTGAAATAACATTTTCTTTTTTATGTTTTTACTCTCACAGCCCTCAATTTGAGTGGATGTCCCCTAGTTCTGGTATTCTGTGAGAGGGAGAAGAGCTTCCCTCTATCCACTTTACTCATGCCCTCCATTATTTTGTACGTCTCAATCATATCCCCCCTAAGGTGCCTTTTTTCCAGACTAAAGAGCCCTAAATGTTTTAGCCTTTCCTCATAAGGGAGGTGCCCCAGCCCAGTAATCATTTTAGTCGCTCTCTTTTACACCTTCAGTTGGACCTGGATGTATCAAACTTATTTTAATTATGGAGCAAAGTGTTTCCAACTTCTCGTAAGCCATTTTATGTTGTCAGTTGTTTAAACGGTTTTAACTGCTATTGTTGTATTTGTGTTCCTTAGTGTATGTTTCATTTTCTGGTCAACCTCCCAGAATAGTGCATTCCACTAACGGAGAGGTATATAAATTTTAAAAAAGGAAGAAATACATGTTGAATTTTGGGACAGGTAATATTTCCAGTAGGGGTTTGGGATTTTGTTGAGCTACGCTGCCAACCAAGTGTTTCAAATAAACCACTGCAAGAAAGGGAAAATGGGGGAATCGTGGAACAGCAGTTTTTAAAATAAAAGCAATAATACCAATAACTTTTTAGACAGTTATTATGAACTGCCTCCACCATCACGGCAGTCCCACTTACCTGGGGAGACATGTTCACCTCCCCCCAACCCCATGGTCCTTGATGACCCAACACAGGTCACCAGGACCCATCAGCATGAATTCAGTGGTTAGTAACGTTTGGCACTGTAAACCTCCATCAGCCATTTTATCAAACTGCCTGTATTTCACTGCTGATGAAAACACAAAACCAACCTCTTTCAAAAGTACATTTCTAGATTTACCATCATTCTGTTGTTTTATTTGTCACCTCCAGTAAAAAGGTAGGTAGCAAAACCAAGCAATCAGGAGGAAGAGCGAGTGTCCAAAGTTACTACTAGCATGGGGGGGGGGGGATGTTATGGATAAATACTCTGTACCAGATGGGTCAGAAGGAGATGCCACAACATACTTGCAGATGGCACTGAGGGAGAACGAACTTGCATTAAGTGTTATGAAAACAAGACTCATCCTATTTCCCCTTCATAGCTAGCAGTTCAGAATCACTGCACAGCTTGACTCTTGGGCAGCAGGTTGTATACTGAGCAACACATCTCTCCACAACCTTGTGGAGGAAACACTTAAGAACATAAGAAGTGCCATGCTGGATCAGGCCAAAGGCCCATCTAGTCCAGCTTCCTGTATCTCACAGTGGCCCCACCAGATGGGAGTGCATGAGACTAGATCTCTGTCTCCAGCAACCCC
Organism: Phrynocephalus versicolor; assembly: GCA_023846285.1. Classification (NCBI taxonomy): domain Eukaryota; kingdom Metazoa; phylum Chordata; class Lepidosauria; order Squamata; family Agamidae; genus Phrynocephalus; species Phrynocephalus versicolor. The sequence goes on from JAHTLZ010000017.1 coordinate 2,491,094, forward strand.
TCCCCTGCATCTGGCCCTTGAGGTACCCCGGTTTTGAGCCTGGAAATGACACATCTCCCTCATGGTTTGTAACCTGTGATGGACTCTTCCTCCAGGAATTTGTCCAATCCCCTTTTGAAGGCATCCATGCCAGATGCCACCACCACCTTCTGTGACAGGGAGTTCCACAGACTATCAACGTGCTGGGTGAAAAAAATATTTTCTTTTGTCTGTTCTTAACTCTCCCAGCCCTCAATTTGAGGGGATGTCCCCTAGTTCTGGTATTCTGTGAGAGGGAGAAGAGCGTCCCTCTATCCTCTTTACTTATGCCCTGCATTATTACTTTTAATGGCTCGAATTATAATTACAGAAGTTCTGTACATCAACAACAAAGAACGTGTCGCCGATGCAGAATGTCATCCCAGCTTTAAACCTCGTCAGCTCCAGTCAAATCAACTTAACAGTGCAAGGCTGGGAAAGACCCTTTGCCCGAGGCCTCGCAGTTGCAATCACTGAGCTTGGCAGCAGTTCTTTAATCTTAGAACTGCAAAGGGGAACAAACACAGGCTGCAGAACTGGGAGAGACCTGATAGATCTTCAAGCCCCGACTCTGTGAAAGAGGCACAGAGGGGAACTGAACTCCCAAACTTTGGCTCAGCCTACATGCCCTAAGCACATCCGATCTCGGCTGATTTCGGAAGCTAAGCAGGGTCAGCCCTGCTTAGTACTTGGATGGGAGACCACCAGGGAATACCAGGGGCTGTAGGCGTCTGGAGTAGGCACTGGCAAGCCACTCCAGTATTCCTGCCAAGAAAACTCCATGGATGTGGAGTCACGAAGAGTCGGTCACGACTAGAACGACACAACACACAACGCAAAGACCAACGGGCCTTGTCCTCATAAGGACACTTTTACAAGGTCCATGGGCCTCGGCAGCAATGACTTCAATGCAAGAGCATCCTCGGGGCTTACTCTGGCCGTCGGGGCGCTGCTACGAGCCTTCGCCAACAACCTCCTCGCTCGCTCGTACTCATTGTTCTCAGATTCCAGCTTCACCGCTGCCAGCCAAATCTCTTCACTGTTTGGGTTGGCCTGAAAAAAACAGGAAAACGGACAAGCACATCTCAGTATCTGACAGAGCGGTTCCTCCCAAGAAGAACTGCTAGGATCACCCGTGCTAGCCAGGCAGGACACCTGGGAGTCCCAACTCCGAGGGAGGCCCGGAAAGTTTTAACAAGGAGTAGGGCCTTCTCGGTGGTCGCTCCCCAGTAATGGAACCATCTACCCCATGAAATTCGGCTGGCACCCTCGCTTCATATTTTTAAAAAAACTATTGGAAGACCTGGTTGTACAGAATGGCCTTCCCTGATTTTTCAAACATTTAGTGAGGCACTATTATTTTTAACACTTTTCTTCTCTTCTCCCGCTCCCCCCCCCCTTTTTATCAATCTTCTGCCATTTTTATCTTCATTCTAGCTCCATTTTAGTTTTTTGTTGTTGTTTTATGTATACTTTATTTTATTATGCACCTTGTATTTTGGTTTTTGAAATGTACTCCTTTGTTAACTGTCATGTTATCACATGTTGTAAACCGCCCAGAGTAGCCCTAGGTCTAGATGGGTGGTATAAAAGTCAAATAAATAAATAAATGTATGCTGGAAGATTTAAGTCCGGGTTCATGTTTAAAGGCTTCTTTAATCCCCCCCCCCACACCCACACACACACATCAGGGTCAGTGCTGATCTCGCTCTGCTCCACTGCAAGGGCCATTTCGCATTCGGCTAGCTATGCACCAATTCCAAAGGGAGTCAGGGAATTAGCAATCAGCTTCGTATTTTTGCAGGAGAGCTTAGCGATGGAAACCTGATGATGGATTAGCTGCAGTGCTGAAAAGGACAAAAAAAAAACAAGCAAACAAAAACCCTGGCACATACACAACCCGCTGTCAAGTGGTGGCAGGGAGTAAGACCAAAATCGAGAGAGAGAAAGAACAAAACACTTCAAGTTCCATAAAACTAAATTTAAACAAAAAACTGCAAGGAGTAAGGCCAGCCTCTCTAAGGAGACAGCAGCTGCACTCTAAAGCGGTGTTGGCGAACCTATGGCACGGGTGCCAAAGGTGGCACTCAGAGCCCTTTCTGTGGGCACCCGACATTGCCTCTTCACAGCTACCTGCATTCAGGTTAAATTGCTGTATTGGCACTTTGAGAAAAAAATTAGTGGGTTCTGAATCGTAGCTTGGGCACTCGGTATATCTAAAAGGTTTGCCATCACTGCTCGAAAGGCCCCAGCTCCTTTAGCTCCAAGATGAATCTCCCTCACATCCTCTCTTGAGGTTCCTGCTCAGGAATCTTCGGCCAAGCGGCTGCTGGCTCAGTCACTTGAACTTACAAACAGTCACTTCCTGCAGCAACTGGGCCCTTTTTAAAAAGGGGAAGAGTGAAAAAAACTAAGTACTAATTTCTTAATCCTGACTTCTCGGAGCTGACATTTTACCTGCCTGGTACTTGTTTTTCTTTTTAATTCAAATATTTTTTTCTAAACTAAACTTCATCTAATAAACTGCAAGAGAAATTATGAGACATAATAATTGAAACAAAACTCAACCTCCATGCGTATCAACAGTCATGTTCTTCATGATAATTCCAGACAATAAAAAGGCTGGAAAAAGCATAACCTCAGGCTGATTAAAACCACATTACACTTTAGAATGCCAGAGTAAATGGCACAGGGAGAGGCTTTAGCTTGGCAGTAAAAACTTCTTAGAAGAAAAAAATGTCATTTTTTCCATTCTGAAAACAAAATTAAGATTTTAAAAGGGGGGACAATTCCAAAGAATTCTTTTTCTTTAAAGGCACTGTTTCTGGCACATGGTGGATTTTGATTATTACAGTAGGACCCCAGTATCCACTGGAGATTGGTTCTAGGCTTTCCCGTGGATAATGAAAACCGTGGATAAGAGAGAACACCAAATCCCCCCCCCGGGAGAGGGCGGGGGGGGTGGGGGGGGGGCGTGCTTTACACCTTCAGTTTGTGGCAGTAGCTTGCTTTGCAATTGCTGAATTATTTATTTACTTTTCCCCCCTCTGCCAACCATGGATAACTGAATCAGTGGATATGGGGGTCCTACTGCAGACGTTTCATTTATGAATTCCCTATGCATTTTGCTGCCAGGGCGAAACAGATAAGATTCCCAACAAAGGAGCTTTCCTCTTATGGCAGCCTGTCTGGGCTGCATGATGGCAGAGAGAGTACAAAGGGTGCCAAGAGAAACGCACTCACCTGGAAAGCCAGAGCCAGAATACTCCTGGCAGCAGGGACGTCTCCAGCGAGCCACTTGGACTTGGCTCCCATGAGCCAGAGGACTTCCGCTTTGGGGCAGTGAGCGACAGCCCTCTGCAAGAGAGCCTCCAAGGATTCCCTGCAAGGAAACCCCAAGAACACCAGTGACAACCAACTGCCCAGAGTCTGAACAGTCGAACCAATCTTATGAACGGTTACTGCCCCAGAATACAGAGCCAACGTATTTGATTATTATTATTATTTGATTATTAGTGATGTCATCACAGGGATGGAGGAAAGAAAGAAAGAAAGAAAGAAAGAAAGAAAGAAAGAAAGAAAGAAAGAAAGAAAGAAAGAAAGAAAGAAAGAAAGAGAAAGAAAGAAAGAAAAGACTATGTTGCAATTCTGCCAACAGTGCAACACATGAGCCAGAGGGGTACCAAGAAGTACCTATCAGCTTTCTGTTTAAAATGGAATGAAACGCAGAGGGGAAAAGACATTTCCAGATAGTCCCAAGCTCCCAAAATATAAAGAAAAATAAAGATAAGAGTCTTTTAGAGATTCTTCTCATATTTCATCAAACATTATGGAAGTATATTTATTTTAAAACACACACACACACACACACACACACACACACACAGGCATCCATCAATCCTAAATCAATGCCTTGGTAAGTTGGTCCCAAGCCACATAAACATGGCAGAAAGTGTGTGTGTGTGTGTGTGTGTGTGTGTGTGTGTGTGTGTGTGTGT
>JAHTLZ010000017.1:2498587-2528612 GCA_023846285.1 Phrynocephalus versicolor
ATAGATAGATAGATAGATAGATAGATAGATAGATAGATAGATAGATAGATGGTTTACAGGTCAGCATCCAAATGATCTTCTTTCCAAACTCTAGAAGTTGAGACATGGCTACTGGACTTCTTTTCTTGAGAGATTGAAATGTTCTGCTCCCTCAAGAAAAGAAGTCCAGCAGCCATGAGTCAACTTCCAGATAAACTCACCTGGATTACAGAGAATCTTCACAGATTTCTTTCCAAAATAAATACCATAAGATTATAAAGATCCGAGTAGCAAAAAGGAAGGCAGCTCTACTAGAAGATCTATATGTTACACATCCCAGTTAATCATGTCCTGCTGCACTGCCAATGTGCCCCCTCCCAAGACAGCTGTATTGATGGATCAATTTCCCCGTCCAACAGAAGGGATGTGAAAAAGGAAAAAATCTTAAAACCTTAACTGCAGAATCAGACTCAAGGACATTAACTTGATGTTTACAGCATTCTGTCTCATAACCGAGGCCTGCTAAGTACCTCTAAGTCTTGACTGGGAGACGCACGAGTGATCTTCATAAATGGCAAGATGCTGGAAGTCTGACCTCCTTTTTCAGGGCATTGGTTTGCTATCTGCGTTGACAAGCAAGTTCAAGGAACATGCTGCCATTGGGGCAGTCACACGGGAAATGAGATGGTAAATGAGGCTGGAAAGGTAGAGTGACTCCTGCTTGATGAGAAATTTCAGATAACCTTGGTCCCGAGAGAGGCCGGGAGGGGGGGGAGAGATGCTGCATCGGAAAGAAGCAACACTGGAGGGGGAGGAGCACAAACAACCTTGCGAGTGCTTAATCTCTCGTGAACACAACTAACAGGTCACCCACCAGTAGCTGCCCAATGAGAATGTATAATTAAATTAGCAATACTTCTAAGTCCACACACTTATTTCCAGAAAGAGTCAATGATTAGAATGCATTCACAAAAGCATTCTCCCTCCACCTGCAACTGCTGCTTTTTCCATCTCTCAAAAAAGATCCATGTAAGACGATATTAATTCCTTGCATGGTATTTAGAACACACAGGAGATTCAGTGACATCAAAATTTCTAGCATGCAAAGATGCAGCCAAAACAAAATCCATCCCCAATTACTCATTCTTCGAATTTTAGGGAACGAAGTGGTGGTGTGGAGATCAAATGGAGGGACCTTTTTGTAGTTTACCAAATAATATCATTCTCAGATGTGCTTGGGGAGGAGTTTTTGTTGGGTTTTCTTTCTCTTTGCAATGCAGCCATGCAGGAAGGACTCTTCCCCTTTAATAGCCTGAGACTTCTAGAACCAAACTATCCAGGCTATTATGTGTGACCTCTCACCTGTTCCCTCTCTAACTAGTATAAGAGAAGATCTTCCCTTCTGTATAGCATACGCTGAAAGCAGCAGCGTCATGTAGTGTGTCGCTCGCAGCCGCCTTTCCTGCCAGAATGCTGTTGCCTTCCCTCTTTCTCCAAGAGATATGCTAAGTATGTTTTGCATTGCTCTGTTGTTGTTTTCCCTTTTGTATATATTCTTATAGTAAAGCTATGTTATATTTTTGCTGCATAAGCTTGTTTGTTGTTGTTGTTGTTGTTGTTGTTGTTGTTGTTCAGTCGTTCAGTTGTGTCCGACTCTTCCTGACCCCCATGGACCAGAGCTCGCCAGGCCCTCCTGTCTTCCACTGCCTCCCAGAGTTTGGTCAAATCCATATTGGTTGCATTGTTGACACCGTCCAACCACCTTATTCTCTGCTGTCCCCTTTTCCTTTTGCCTTCAATCTTTCCCAACATCAGGGACTTTTCCAAGGAGTCCTCTCTCCTCATGAGGTGGCCAAAGTACTGGAGCCTCAGCTTCAAAATCTGTCCTTCCAGTGAACATTCGGGGTTGATTTCTTTCAGTACTTAATAAGTACTCCTTATTAAGCTCAGCAAGTGTGTGCTGTGAGTGAGTGTCCTTTTGTTGCTGCCAGAGGTAGAGATATACTTTGGGCTGAGTGCCATTCATCCATTTCTGTTCTACTGGGGTGATTTGTGTGACTGCAAACACTCAGAAGACTTATTTGTCTCTGCTAACATCTCTAGTTAGAGATTAAAACTCCAACAGTTTTAACACCACCATTTAATTGTAAATGAGAAGAAGCAGATCTGACAATTCTACTCTGCCTCTAGATTTGCGTTGCCACAAATACTCAGTCAATTTTCGGCTAGCCCGAAACTTTCTTACAAGGGACATTGCACGTGCAGGTTCCAATTAGAGATGGGCACGAAACGATCAATTTTTCGTTTCCGTTTTTTCGTTTCATTTCGTTACGTAACGAAACGGCAAACGAATTTTGTCTCTAAAATGAAACGAAACGAACAGAAACACCAGAAATTTTGTCGTGCGTTTCGTTTTCGTTACTGCAATATGAGTGAATTGCTTAAAATCCTAAAAAAAATCACAAAAAATGAAATAAATGGTAACGAAATGGTAACGAAAATTCACGAAAAACAGAAACCAACCGAAACGGACCCTCCAAACAACAAACGACAAGCCATTTTTTTAATTCGTGCCCATCTCTAGTTCCAATAAAGAATTAATCTGCAAACTTACTTCCACACTAGTTGGGCAGCATTCCACGGCTCGGCTAAGCATGATCCTAGCATCCTCCGGCTCCTCCAACTCAACAGCCGCCTTCCACAGGCGGACAGAGTTTGGAACATGTTCTAGGGCTGAACAAGAAGAAAAAAGGACGTCATAATAGGTAGAATTGACAAAATGTATGTATGGTATATTTAACAGAGTGAACAGAGAATTTGTAAAATGGAGTCAGGCAAAAATGCAGTGTCATGATGTTAGCCACAAGTGCAAGGGATTAGAAATCACTAGCAGGTTAAGTGATTTAGCACAGGTGGAATAGTTAATGACATCCTGGTATGATGAGGTCTAAATGTGTATATAAGAACTGGCTGTAATAATGTTAAATTGGGACTGTTTATGGTGAGAAAACAGTACCCCACGCTCTGTTGATTTGTAGATGTGATACTGCTTGGTGTTATGCTGTTGTTATTTGCTGTATATTTGCTGTATATATTCAATATAAGAGTTTTATTCTAAGTCATGTTTCTTTTTCTCTCCGTTTCTGGGTTCTGATAATACTTATAACAATTAACTACACTTTATTTACATGCTGCTGCTGTTAAGCTCATATTTTTTCTCTGCTATACACATGTGTGTGTTAACATTTATCATAATCCCTTAATAACTGTTTGATAAAGGAAGATAGGAAAAATAAAATAAAACAGGCTTCAGAATGGGACTTGTGGAATAATCACCAAAATATAACAAATTCACCACAAGGTAAAGCTTTCAGAAGATCCAAGTCAATTACCATTGATTAATGCAGAAACTGTTCGCAGCATGCTCGATGCAGGGAAACAAGGCAGCCAATATCATGCCATCCTTCCACAGTCTAAACAAGCAGAATTCGGCTAAAGCTTCTAATCATTAAACTAGATTGTCTGCAACTGGGCTTTTATCAATTATGGCTGCCAGTAAATCTTCTAAAATTAATCTCCATCCATTGTGCTATGTGAACTCCACCTCACTCGAGGGTCAATTTGTGAAAGGGGTTGGTTTGAATACAAGCTGGTTTTTGCAATTTCAAAAGAGTGAATCAATTGCTCATCTACACTCTGTGTCGACTGTGGGATTTATTAACAAAAGGACGATGTCTTAGACTTAACCTAATTATTCTGCAGAAACGTCTGTCACTGGCATCTAAAGACTTTAAAAATGTGAAAAGAGAACATATTTCTTGTCTTTCCTCCCTCTATTTTAACATCTTGCCCAAGCATGTTCTACAGGATTCAAAAAGCTTTTAAATTTTTTTATGAATCTAATTGTTATTATTCTTTTCTTCCTAACTGGCACATTTTTATGATTCATGAGAATATTTAACTTTCACTACTGAACACACATTTAGCAAGTTTGAAGTCCAAAACACAAACCACAATGTGCCCTTTGAACAGACTATTTGGTTAAACTGCAGTACTGCAGAGAAGACTCTGCTCAACACTTGATTTCAATCTCAGTGAAGGTTGACTCAGGCTTCCATCCTTTCAAGGTTGGTAAAATGAGTACCCAGCTTACGGGGCAAAGTATTTGTTGTACAATTATGCCGTATACTTCCCAGAGTGTGCTCTGGCACTATGAGGTGGTATATAAGTCAAATCAAACAATCAAGCAATCTAAAAGAGTGGACTTTAATAGAAGAAAATGTGCCGATCACAAATATTTTTCCCCAAGTAACCCAATGTAGTACCTTGATCCCATTAAGGAGATTCTGAGGATCAGGGATACAAAAACTGCATTCTGGCAAACCTGCAGGATCTCTTATCCAAAATGGTAAGCAGTATTATGTGGTAATGAACTATGGTCAAGGTAAACTCTCTTTATTACGAAATAATGCTAAAGAACAGATAAGGAACTGATATTTATAGCAGTTAACAAGGCATGCAGTTATAGGAAGACATTATCAGGTGCCAAATTTGCACACAAGACACAAAAAGTGATTTAAATATACCGAATATTTGCCTACAAATTGTTTCAATATCCTACTCTCCTTAAAGGAAGTTAGCAGGGAGTAAACAAGACATTTCAGCCTTGCTGTGAAGTCGGTCCATCAAAGAATGCACAACAACAAAAAGCAAAGTGTGCTGTTTCTATACTGCCTCCGTGTAGCCTTTAAATGACTCTCTGGGTGATGTACAGTTTAATTACACAGGCTACACACTGCCCTCCACCACAGACGAGTGGGTTCTCAATTTACTGACCTCAGAAGGATGGAAGGCTGAGTCAACGTTGCAATAAAGGAAAGGTCCTTGCTCCCGGAACTTAATGACTGAGGAGAGACTTGAATGTTCGTTTATTTGTTCCAAGTCTATACTCTTCATTTCCTCACCCAATTACATGCAGATCTTCTAGATACAAAATATCCCACCCCCCAAATCCCTGCCCCATGTACCAACTTGTTAGACGCAAAGACGGAAAGTATCCCAAAGATCAAGTCCAGCCCTATGCCACGGCAGGAAATCGTGAACAAAAGAATCCCTGAAACAATCTTTGTAAAACCCTAATGCAAAACTAGGCTACAGGTGATACCTCTATAGGCCGCTAATAATAATAAAAAATATTGCAAGCTTTTGAGTGCAATACACTCTTCTTCAAAGCAGGTTCCAAAAGTTCAAACATGGCAAAATATGTTCTTTGCCAGGAGGTTATTCTTAAAGTTCTTGGCTGCATGTTTATTTTATTTATTTGAATACACGCCAATATGTTGTACGACAGGCAAGTTTTCTTGGAGACAGGAAGTATGTGGGCAGTTGTAAAAGCTGCTTAAGCACTGGGTTTCACACTCGCCTTCTTCCAACAAATGGGTCGTACACAACCACCCATTCACTACTCATCTCCATTTGGCTCTATGAGACATCCAAGTCCCCGTTTGCGGGGGGGGGGGGGGAGATAAGGTTTGATGTCGAGGACCCATGTGCTTGGATTGGGGTACAATCTAGTAAGCCCACTAGGTTTGCCAATTGGAACCAGATGGAATTAAAGTGATATAACCTAGTGGTTGCAGTTGCAGTGTTGCCCTTTAGTGTTGAGAGTCCTAATTTTTATTAGTGGCCTATAAAGGTGTCGCCTGTAACCTAGTTTTGCATTTGTGTTTTGCGATGGCCATGTGACTCACCCTCCTTTTTGGCTTTTTAAAATCTGCATTGAGTGGAAGTCCAAACACAACAGTTGATTCTACGGTCAAATGGTTCGTGCTGTTGGAATTCCTTCCTAATGCTTAGTCAACATCTTCTTTCTTGTACAGTAACTCAAAACCACTACCTATAGCCTATTCTCTTTATCAACAAAACCAAGCCTGATTTATCTCCTTCAAAGATTTCTATCATATACCTTTCAACTTTCTCTTCTCTAGGCTAAACATTCCAAGTTCCTTCAACCTATCCTCACAAAGCCCGGGTTTACAAATCTTTTACCATTCTGGTTGACCTCTTCTAGACTCATTCCAGCCTCTCAATATCTTTTTTAAACTGTGGCACCCCGAACTGGACATAGTACTCTATCAAAGGTTGACCAAAACAGAATGGGTATTTTACCTCCATTGATCTGTTGATAAATCCGAGTCCAGTGGTACCTCTACTTACCAGCAATTCCACTTAAGACTGGAAAACCATTGGCGTTTTAACTGCTGCCTTAGAAATTTTAGATGCGGTCTACTGTACTTAAATTTTTTTCTATTTTTCATTTTTTAGATACAGCTGCTCTACTTACGAAGTTGTTCGCCTTATGAGCATGAGTTCAGAACGGATTAAACTCGTAAGTAGAGGTACCACTGTAGACCAGTTCTGCTCATGTTTAGCTTGTGACCCATAAAGATCACTAGATACTTTTCACATACAGTACATGATTTCCAAGTCAGCTTTCTTCCAGTCTTTGTTGCGCATTCATTTTTTTGTGGCTAAGTGCAAGACTTTACATTTTTTCCTGTTTTCTGAAATGTGTTTTCTCCAAATCTAGTTACCATCTGCAAATTTAATGAGCATACCCTCCATGACCTCACCCAAGTCATTTATAAAGATACTGAACAACAGTAGCCGTAAAGACAAATGTGGCCCCACATTTGTTGCTCGCTTCCAGGGTGATGATAAAAATCCATCTAATTGCAGCCTCATCTAGCCCTCCTTTTACCAGCCGAGCCAAAATAATTTAATGAGGTACCATGTCAAAAGCCTTGCTAAAATTAAAATGCATCGCATCCAATGCACGGCCCTTAGTTACCAAGCTCGTAACTCAAATCAAAAAGAGGTAAGATTAGTCGGGTGTGATTTGTTTTTGGAAAACACATGCAGAATCTTAGAAATCTCAGTGTCCTTTTCTAAGCACACACAGAACAAAAGCTTAGTAATGATTTGTTCCAGAGGCTTCGCTATTACTGATGTCAAGCTGACGGGTTGGTAGTTGCCCAGACTCTCTCTCTCTTCCCATTTTGGAAGATAGGGAGACATTTGCTCTTCTCTATTCCCCAAGGAGACTGTTCTTCAAGAATGCTTGAAGATAATAAACAGAGGCTATGAAACTATACAGTGGACCCTTGTATAGCAAACGGTTTGTATAACATAAAATCTGTACAACCTAAAAAATTTCAGAGATAAGAGAAATTTGCTTAACAGAATCGCCTATGGGGCGAATCCGTACAACATAAAAATGGGATCACTCTTTTTTCAATGCATTCCTATGGGAATTTGTATAAAGGAAAATTTGCTTAACATAATTTCATTTGGAACGAACTGATTCCTTTATACAAGGTACCACTGTATTTGTAAGTCCCTTTAGTATTCTTGGATGGGGCTCATTTGGCCTGGTAGACTTGGAATCACCTAAGGTAGCTAGCTAGGTGCTCCCTTATTCTCTCTTTCTTTGCCTTGAGCAGCAGCTCCATCCCTTCCTTCCCTCCCTAATTCAATTTAATGCTTGCTACTCCAAATTAGGAGCAAAACCAAGGAACTACAGAGACCTTCGGTAATTAGAGGCCTTTGACTCTGTTAAGGAGCAGTGTAAGACCAGAAAGAAAGAGAAGTTCTATTAACTGTTTATATATCAAGAAGGAAAGCTATCTGTACACTTTTATCAGGAGATTATTCAGCTCACCAGTTCAAGAGCTGTTGAAGGTTCAAGTCTTTTCTGACAGGAAGGGGAGGGGATGTGAAGTAGGAAAGAGGCACAGATTCCTCTATGATGGACAGTGGCACGACACAAGAGTTATCTCCTTAGAAGCAAGAGTCACTACTCCTAATCCAACCAGATGCTCCGCAAACAGTAAATACATACGTTGAGTCATATTTCAGTATCTACATCCAGCTTCGTCACCTTCAATCTCCCTTTTCAACAACAACCCACCAACAAAAGAGGGAAGCACTAGTAGGTACTTGAAGAAACATGAGGGGGGAGGTTGGAGAAGACAGCAACTTCATACAAACAGGAGTAAGAGCCAGATTGCTAGTTCCTGAACCTTAAGGTACACCTGGTCCTATTAATTCCACCTTTTCCTTTTTTTTAATCTGCAAAGAGGGGAAGGAGCACAGAAGAACTGTTGGAACCTAGTGCTTACTACAACAAGCAAAACACTTGCCAACAGCTTTCAACTCTGTTCTTAAAATGTCAAGCTGGCGCTGCGTCTTTAATTATACTTGCAATAGTCCATGAAAGAAAATGATTACAATATCCTCAGGCATAGAGGCGGCAGTGGATACTCTGATAATTTACTGCGACAACATTCTGACAAGCTGGCTGTTAAAAGTCTTCCATCACGTTTATAGCTGCAGCAGGAGGTTCTCCAAGTGCCTCCTCAATGCGTAATGACAGGCCCTGATGCTCTGAAACCCTGCTCGGCGGGGATCTGCCACGTTCTTGCAACAAGAGCTTTCAATTTCCGTACGCCCCGACGGAGGCCTCACACGCTGCGGCAATTTTTTCGTCCGTACAGCGTTACACCCAGCATAACAAAAGAGAAAGCAAACCTCCAGAACAGGAGTCCTCTGACAGTAGAGAATGACATTTACCTTTCTGCCAAACCATGCTCAAGCCTACAATCAACCAAATTCTTAAGACCAAAAAATAAAAAATTCTCCTGGCCACAATTAAGGGGGGGGAGCTGTGAGACCAAGGACTGTATTCCTGGAACAAACAAGAAAGGTAGCTAGGCTTACGGTTATTTTGTGAATTTCAGGACTGGCCTTTCCCCTCTGGCAATCATCAAGGGACATGTAGACACCATTGTTAAGCCAAACCGAGTTCCTCAAAGCCAACAGGAGTGTGGAAGATAAGAACAACAAGAGCTAGGGCTGAATCATGCAAGCCTTTAAAATTGACAGCATTTCAGCTCTTTGCGGGAGGTGTGTGTGTGTGGGGGGGGTGTTACAGAAACCAGAGACGCAGTTTCTATGATGTCATGCTCTACAACACGAAACAAGTTCAATTAACAGCCTGGCCACAGCATTTCGAATAAAATGCAACCACTAGACTGGGACCTCTCACCTTTCCGAAGGACACGCTTCTTAGCTCGGATATCAGTCTCCAGTTCTGCAGCTCGGATATAAATCCGGACCGACTGCGGAAGGTGGCGAACTGCCTGAGCCACCACAGCCTTAGCTGTGTCCCCAGGCTGCAAGCGGGCCGCCTCCAACCAAACATCTTCGCTCTGCGGAAGCAGAGAAATTGAGTCAGATCAGAAAACTGTGGGGCCACAAGAGTGATCTCGGAGCTGCCCGAGTGGCTTGCACAGGGTAGCCTGAAGGGAGAGGAGAGCAATCAAAGGGTGGAGTGATGAAGAAAGCAAAATAGAAGCTGAAATCGAATGGAAAGGATAAGAAAATTCTACACGAAGAGGCAGGCTAAGGAAAGAAGTTTGGGTTAATATAGCTAAGGATGTGCATATCATTAATCCATCCAGTCTATGATCTGTTATATCCAGCTGTGTCCAGCACAGCTGCCTCCTGAATATCAAGGGTACAGATTTCCCCTATGGTGCAACCTTTAGCAACTGATACTTAGAGGTACACGGCCTCTCTATTACCTGAACTAGCTAACTGCTGTTAGCGGAACTGTCTTCTTTACCCTCCTCTATAAATGACCTAAAACCTTTATAATATCATACTATCTATCTATCTATCTATCTATCTATCTATCTATCTATCTATCTATCTATCTATCTATCTATCTATCTATCTATCTATCTATCTATTTATTATTAATTTATTTACCGCTCCATCTAGTTACACGGCTACTCTGGGCAATTTACAAAGTTGCACAATTACCAATCAAGACATACAATAAATAAACAATCCAATAATAAAAACATAGTAAGAAATAAAACAATATCTATCCAAGTATCAAACAGGAGCAAGATGGCATAAAAACCAACCAACAAACAAAAATAAAGTGCATAAACAGCGAATCCTTCATAGCATAGATTAATACCCAGGGAAAGCGTTTTTAAATAGCCACGTCTTTAGATGTTGCTTAAAGACTGGGAGGGAAGATGCCAAACAAATCTCAGGGGGAAGTTGATTCCAGAGACGAGGAGCTACCACTGAGAACGCCCGATTTCTGGTCAAAGATTTACGGGCCCCCTTCAGTGGTGGCACCCTCAGATGCCCTGTCTGAGATGATTGGGTGTTTTGTTATTTGTAAGCAAGATTTAGGTCAGATGTTGTATGACTAAACTTTTACACTTATCTCTCCTTATACAACCCCTCTTTAATTTTGTGTCTCCTAGAATAAGAGAGAAAACTTGCTTTCTCTCCAGCACACAGTGTTTTACAACATTGTCCAATGTCCCCCCACCCCCAATGCCTTTCCTCCAATGACAAGGAACACTTTAGCCTTCCCTCACCACAAAATTGCCCTAGGTCAGTGTTGGCGAACCTATGGCACGGGTGCTAAAAGTGGCACTTGGAGCCCTTCCTGTGGACACATGACATTGCCCTTTCACAGTCACCTGTATTCAGATTAAATTGCTGTATTGGCACTTTGCGAAAAATTACCGTGAGTTTTGCATCGCTGTTTGGGCACTCGGTCTCTAAAAGGTTCGCCATCACTGCCCTAGGTAATATGTGGAAGGATGGTCTAAAAAAGTACACTTGTCCACAACAGCTCATGTAAAAACATGGCAGCTGATCTTAAAGAATGCCACAATATTTTTGTCTTCTTTATTTTCTCACCTTTCTTTTGTTTTTGCCTGAGACGGAAGGAAAAACACATACAAAAACAGCAGAATCATTTGCAATGACAAATGGGGAATGAGTCAGCCATGGCAAGAGCAGCCAACGGAGCATGGAGAAAGCCTCAGGGCAGTGTATTAAGCAGCCTGTCCTGTTGCCTCTGAATTCTCTACAGAGAATGCAAATAACCGGGTGCTGCTGAACCACAGTGCTGCCAGGACCCTTTCCCACCAACTGCTTATGTGAATCTCAACAATCCAGGAGCGACGCATGCTGTTCCCACAGGAAGAGGTTTAGGGCAGATGAAAGCAAGTTTAAAGAAGAACAGGTAGAGGGAGGACCGAAAGGCTGTTTAATGACAACTAGGGCAGCTTCTTAAGAGCAGCACTGGGAATCCTTCTGGATGCGGTCACACTCAAGCTCCTATCAGCTCTAGCCAATGTTGACGTGTGCCACCAATAGTATGTCATCAGAAGGCCAAAAGGTTTTTCTACCTGTGCTTAAGACTGAATGACAGAAAACAACTCCGCACCTTGGGACACATCTCCGTCCCTTTCATGATGAGATTTCGAGCTACTTGCAGCTTGCCAGTCACTTCTTCCAAGCGTGCAGAAGCAATCCAAGCTGGTGGGTGGTGAGGGTTAGTTTCCCGCACAGACTTTAGAAGCAAGCGTGCTTTTTTGATGTCACTAGCAAGGGAGAAAAGATACCGGTGACAATTTAATATCCTCCTACATCACACCTGCTCCAGTTTCACATATATTACTGGGACTGAAATTCCGTTCATCCTCATGTAATGTAAAGTTATGCCAGCAGAAGCCTACCGGACTTTATATGCAGACAGTCCAGACTGCAAAATTAGTTGGCACAGCTGACCGTGCAGTTTCCATTTCATACACTGTATATCATGCACATGAAGGAGTATAATGAATAGTCCTCCTTTATCACTGCACATGCCCACTGTGCCATACTATGCACATCAAGCTGCACTAAAGGATTTCATCCCATTAATATTTACCATTTTCTTGATGAAAAATTAATGAAACAGCTAAAAGTATGTTCTTTCGCCTCACCTGACTTCTGATATTCAATCCTAAAATTTGTGCTTCCTTATTTAATGCAATTCCTGCCCAAGCAAAAACCACAGAACATTAATAAAATTAACAGTAGTGTGGGGCTTTCTCCTTCTGGAAGGGAGAAATTTAACAGTGTAGTCCATCTTAACTACTTTCACTCTTTTCTACTTCAAAAGCATGGGCCCTATATAAAATATTTTTACACCACTACAGGCCTACCTTAAACCTTAACAAGGATACAACCTATTTATTAAATTATTCTGGGAGTTGAGTCATGGCAACTGGATTTAAATTAATGCAACCTCTGCCCCAAACACAAATACACATCACTCTCATTCTTACTTGATGTCTCCACCATGTGTGGGTATCATGGAATTCAAGTCGGTGAGATAGCCCTTGGGATCCACCACTGTTTGGCCACTCACAGAGTCAGACACCTGAGAAGATAAACCAATTAATGACGTGCAGCAGCGAGCCAGCAAAAACATGTCAGCAGACACAGTTTTTAAAAGCAAAGCACTATAGACATTATTTCAAAGAACCTTGGGAAAACATCACTTTAT
Source organism: Phrynocephalus versicolor (assembly GCA_023846285.1). Lineage (NCBI taxonomy): Eukaryota > Metazoa > Chordata > Lepidosauria > Squamata > Agamidae > Phrynocephalus > Phrynocephalus versicolor. Next base: position 2,510,997 of record JAHTLZ010000017.1, read on the forward strand.
TGGCCAAAACTGAGCATTTCTCCCTCTGGACCTCAAAATATAGCAGGATATGCAAAAGGAAGACAATAATAATGTAAAAATGATAAAATAAAAAGCTGAAAATCAAGGAGGTCTGCCCTGAGTTTTTCAAAGCAGCAAACACAGAGTTTTCTGACTGCCAAATTTGGAAGATCTAATATAGCACCTTAAGATCCAATTTTGTTTTGCCGGACTCAACAAACTACACAATGTACATCCGTCCATTTCAAGGTGTATTCATTTCCTGTGCTCCTTACCTGGCTGAGCCGCATATCCATCAAGGTGTTCCTTGCCTGGCCAATCTTCCTCATGTCAAGCTCACCTGTCCCAGGTGTCATTAGCCCAGGTGTCATTCCTCCTGGATAAGGAGTGTTTAGGCCCCCAGGATAGGGAGTATTCAGACCACCAAATTGCTAAAGGAGGAAGAAAGGGGAGAGTAGAGAGTAAAAGGAGAGACAGGGTAATGCATTTTTAATGGAAGACGCCCAAGAACAATAATTCTCAGCTCTTTTAGTCCTTAGCTTTATTTAAAAAATAATACAGTGGTACCTCGTATAACGTAGGGTTTATATAACGTAAAATCCGTACAACATAATAAATATCCGGATAGGGAATCCTTCCATCACAGTAAGAGACGTGCTTTTGTCACCCTCTCTCTCCCCATCATCTCACGGTCGTCTGCTCCGACTCCCATGTCCCTGGCAGGCACCTCACGTGCTCTTCCTAAATCTTAACCAGCCCTCCAGGTGAAAACTGCCACAGAGCCGCCTTCGCCTCCTCTCTCTCTTTCTCCTCTCGCTCCTTCCCTCCCTCCCCCCCCCCCACATACAACGGCTCGCTTTTCCTTCCTGCTTTAACCGCCCAGCCCTGGCATGTGGCCGCTCACCTCCGCCATGGTCCTGTCCACCGCACTAACGCGACGAGAGGCAGCCCAACAGCGCGAGTGAACGAGAAGCGGCAAGCGAAAAGGAGAAGGGCGGAAAAGGAAGAAGGGGAGGGAAGCGCGTGACGCGCCAGTGGGCGCCGCGAACGCGTGCACGTACGGGCGTGCAGAAGAGGAGGTAGAGGGGGCAGCCTTCCTCCCGACAGCAGCAGCGGTGGTGGCCAAGCTGGGTGAGGTGCTGCAGCTGAAGGCCCAGCACCGGATCCGGCGCCGACTCCTGTTGCTGCAGCTGCCGCGACTCCTTGCCTCCTCCCTCCCTCCCAAGCATCACAGCCGGGACAACCTCATTAGCCTTGGCTATGCATTGGAACGGATCACTTCATTTTCAATGCATTCCTATGGGAAATCGCAATTTGCACAAAGGAAAATTTGTATAACATAATTTCACTTGGAACGAATTAATTACGTTATACAAGGTACCACTGTAGTAATACGCAGGCCCATGAGGTGGATGTGAAAGAGACAAGGCTTGCATATTGATGAGACCCCACCACAAGATTTCCATCAGCTTGTAAAGTCTTGTTCTTGCTATTATACTGCTCAGCTTTCTTCCATCTACATAAATGACAGGAGCATGCTTAGTCTGATCTAACATATGGGTTCAGCTTGCTTTGTGCCACTGATTAAGACATTTTGGGAAGACCTGGTGGATCATTCTGATCACAGAAGGCCACAGCTGTAAGAAACCACAGAAGTCATGTTTCCCTTACAGTCATCCCCCGCTATATTGCGGTTCATATACTACGGTCCCGGTATATCGCAGGGCCACAGTATATGAAGGTAAGGGCTCCTGGGGCAGGCTTTGTGGGCCTGTTTGGGGACTCTTGCACTTTTGGGCTGCCACTGCCCTGAGCGGACCTCCGACAGGCACCCCGGGGCCTGTTGGAGGCCCCAGAAGGGGTTTCTGGTGAACCGTAAGTGGCTTCCGGGGAAAAAAAGTGACTTCCAGTTCACCAGAAACCACTTTTGGGGCCTTCAACAGGCCCGGGAAGCCTCCTTAGGTCATTGCCAGACCTAGGTTAAGTGTAGGAGGCCCCAAACAGGCTCCCCAGTCCCGTCCCGACCCAGGATATGCATAACACATTTTTCCCTTTCATAGAATCATAGAGTTGGAAGAGACCTCAAGGGCCATCTTATCACAGGTCAGGATGCTAACTCCCGTGCGAAATGGGGGATTACTGTATTATCTGCGTACCTCCACTGCTTTACACTGACAGACCCAACTCACACAAATTAATAGAATTTTAGAAACTAGATATCACAGAATTAGATTTTGTTCCATTGTAGACAAGCAGTGCAAGATTAAGAAACAGAAGCAAGCCAAATAATGAATATTGCAAACAATTAGAATGCTCAGTGGCCTCTCTGAACCTACGTCAGGGGTCCTCAAAGTTTTCAAACAGCGGGCCGGTCCACCACCACCCAGACACCACTGGGGGCCGGATCACAGTCCAAAAGCAGCTGCGGAGGTTGGCTTGCTCACAAAACAGGGGGTAGGTGGGGGGTGTTGCAATTGGTCCCAGGGGCCGCATTCAGGACCTTGGGGGGGGCGCATCTGGCCCCAGGGCCTTAGGTTGAAGACCCCTGACCTACGTCATGGTCAGGACTGGAGGGGGTGAATGCTTGCATCTACACTGGCTGCCGAACTTTCAGAAGCTATTAGACATGGATGTTTTATTTCTGAAGTGGTCCGGTTCCAAAATGAAATGTGGGAGCCCAGCTGGCGTTCAGAACTGGACCAACCCTCCAGAACGAAATCGGCCAATCCCTTATCTTGCACTGGGGTTGCGAGGGGCTAAACTCCCAACGAGGAAGAAGCCTCCGACGTTATCTTTCCTTTTCCCTGGCACTGGCCAATCAGGGAGGCAGGATGATGCATTTCCCTGCACAGCTCCTAACTGGCCAGCACCAGGGAGAAGGAAAGATCACGTCGGAGGCTTCTTCCTCGTTACAGTTTAGCTCCATGCAACACCAGAGCAAGGTAAGGGATTGGGTGAATTTTGTTCCAGAGGGTTCTTCCGGTTCCGAATGCCAGCTGGACTCGCGTTTTTAATTTTGGAACCAAACCACTTCCGAAATGACATGCCCATAGATAACAGATTCTACCTCAACTAGGCTTTGTCTAGCCAAATGGATTTCAGAGCAGGTAATGGGAGCCCTACAGCTTGAAGAAGCTACCTGCCCTCTCCACAACAACACTGGAATATTTATTTGAGTTAACTCCACATGCCAGTTTTAATTGAAACAGCTTTAACTAATGTACCACCAACACCTTCATCTTCTCACCGTCTGTCTGGGATCCACAGATGTATGATTCTCCCCTGACTGCAAGTGCTTTGCAAAAAAACTGTCAGGAACAGGGGTTAGTTTCTCATAACGTGGGTTCCTTTGACGTTTGTTCCTGGCGTCACCAACTTCAGGAATACTCAGCCACTCTTCCTCAGTAACTTCAGCCAATTTTCTCTAAGGAAATAACAATAATAAGCATTATTAAACTCCTGAATTCCATTCACTCTATTCATTTCACTATACTTGATTTCTCGGGTTCTCAGGAAAAATGGTGCTGATCCTTTCCCACTACATATTGATTTCATTTTCAGAATTCTTTCCTTACTTTTAGATCTGAAAACTGCTGTTGAATTTTTGGCCGTTCCATTCGGTACTTCTCAATCTCCTCTTTCTCACGTTGTTCTCTAGAAAATAAAAGGTATAGGCAACAGCAATTAGAACATCTATCCCAGTTTTTAAAATAAAAAGGGGCAAATTTAATATACTACAGACACACTAGCTTAAGTTAAGTATCTAAAGCGAGTTCTAATTCTGACACTGCCTTGAGCTTGTGCAAATAAAATAATGTGGGGGATGGATTCAAAAACTAAGCCCAATTCTGAAATTGCTTTGTTATCAATATTTGTTGATCATAATTATGATGTTAAAACTAAAGAGTTGATTACAAATTTGTTGACTGCAGCTAGATTAAGATGAAATATGGAATATTGCTTTACATGATAAATTGACATGTTCTTTAAAGATAAACAAGGAGAGTTAAAAAGAGATATTTTCTATGATATATGGGGTAGATTTATTGAATATGTGCTTGTACGAGATAAGGGTAAGGCTTCCGCGCAACAATCGATTTTGTTCTGGAGGGGAGGATAATGACTGTAAATAAGGAGAGTGATTCTGTTGGTGAAGGGGTGGACTGTTGTCTTTTTAAAAATAATTTTAAAAAATAAGCTAAACTAAGGACAGCATCTCCAAACAGCCAGTTAATGGTATATCACAGACTGGAAGAGCAACCTTACCTTCTTTCCTTTCTCCTTTCATCCATTCTTTTATCCAAAGCTGCATAAATGGCATCGGCTTCTTCATCGTCTTTTTCATATGGCCCACTGGAGAACAGACTTCCAGCATATCCGTTGAACTGGGAATGACAAATCAGTGGCGTTAACTATGAGAACCATGTTCCAACCCAATAAACAAGACCAATTTAACAATGAGCTTCACTACAACAATTCAGTGGGATAGCTCAGCGGGGTGGAACACCTGCTAGTGGAGGTGGAGGTTAAGAGTTCACTTCCCAATGTGCCTCCCACAAGAAGAGAGAGCCTGTGTGGTCTTAGGAAAACTACACAGCGCTAGAGCAGAATCAGAATCCTTTTTATTGGCCAAGCGTGGTTGGACACACCCAGAATTTGTTTTGGTTAAAAAATGCTCTCCATATATAAAAGGAAATATAAGAATCGTGTATTCAACAATAAAAACACAGTACAATAATACAATATAACCTATTATTAAATAAGGAAGAAAAGAAGTAAAAATTAATTATTCAACAGTTTGATAGCACTTGGAAAGAAACTATCTTTATATCCAGTTGTCCTAGTATGCAATGCCCTAAAACATCGCCCTGAGGGTAACAATTCTGATTCTGATTCTATCCGCACTACTACAAAAGAACAATAAATCATTCCTGAGTCGTTTTTTTTCTAGAACACCCCGAGAATGGCTGCCATATTTCAGAATGGACTTGAGGGCACACAATTATTATTACAGTTCGCCAGAAAGTGAATTATAAAACAAATATATTTATTACACACAAGACATTCCTGCCATTAGAGGCAACAGAACTTAAAAATATATCTGTCAAAGGCCTTTGAAAAACATGGCCAACTGCACAGCAGCCACTAACAGGCTGAGAGAGTCAGTCATCCCAACATTCTGCAGATCCAGTCCTCAACATCTTTCAAGGTAATAAGGTCACAGAGATATCACCTCGTCATAATTGGTGTCATTCAGATCTTCATCATCATCATCTGCTGCCTGGTTCTTCTTCATCTGATCTCCAACAGTCCTTTTCCCTGGCGGGGCATGACGATCATCCACAGGGTCATTGGCGTCACGAGCAGGACCAATATCAGAACGGGTAGTAAATCCCGTAGCACTAGATAAAAATGATAAAAAAAACCAATAGTGCATGAGAAAATGCTAACACATTACAGATAAAAGTTCTTCAGAGCTCTTCAAACATCTTCTGAAACTCAGGCTTGCAGAAAACTTTACGCAGAGGTGACATAGAAGACTCACCCTGAACCAAGTTTTCTATAAATTAAAAGCACATATCTTTTCTTTCCAAGATAATTTGTATGGCACAAATGAGTAACATAAATGCCTGACAAAGCACTCTTAAACATGGGATGTGCAGGAATAACCTTCCTGAGATTATTTCCAAAGGTGCCATATCGACAAGGTATGGCTATACAGTTGTACAGTAACCCCTTGCCTATTGCGGGGGTTAAGGACCCGCTTGACTCGTGATAACTGAAAATCTGCGCTATGAGGATGCATTGTCAGACTGGAACTAGGGGGCCTATCCGGGGCCTTTTGTACTTACCCCAGGCCTGGTGCTGCCTTGAACAAGCCTCTCTGAGGCCCCCAAAGTGCTTCCCAGCAAACCAGAAGTGACTTCCAGTCACTTCCAATTCACCAAAAAGCATTTCTGAGGCCTCTGATAGGCCCAGAAAGGCCGTCAGAGGCCTCAAAAGTGCTTTCTAGCAATTCAGAGGTCACTTCCGTATTCCCGGAAGTTACTTCCAGTTTGCCAGGATGCACTTTGCGGGCCTCTGATGGGCCCAGGAAGACTGTCAGAGGCCCATTTGGGGCAGCGCCAGGCCTGGGATAAGTACAAGAGACTTGACACAGGCCTTTCCACCTTACCCCAGTGGGCTTTTTTTCATATACTGTGGTCCCATGGTATACCAGGACCGCAATACAGCATATGAACCACAAAGGGCAGGGGGTTACTGTACCTCAGTTTATGAATTTAATGCGTTCTCTGGGATGTTTTGCATTGTGAAAAATTTGTAAACTGAAATGGGGTTTACGGAGGCTGCGCTATAAACTTCCCAGGTGCAAAGCATCCTGGGGAAACTTGGTTCATATTGCAAAAAAAAAAAAAATATCATAAACTGAGGCATTTATTTTCAATGGATTGTAATTCGTAAACCAAAAATTACATTAATTGAGGCATTCGTAAAACGAGGTACCACTGTATAAGCACTTTATCCTACACAAGATCAACTGTTGCCTCTCCTCAGCCAAATGTGTAGACATTATCAAGGAGGTAAATGTTAACAGTAATTCAGGAACATAGCTATGGCCAATGAGTTTTGGCCAAGGCAGCTGCTACTGAAAACTTGCCAACATATGTAATCCATGCACAAGATCAGTTCATATCTACAGTCCACTGAGCCACCACACACCCCTATGTCTGTATGTATGGCCAAATGTGTATGTTTCAAAGAAGAACCCAATGGAGAGGAGGTGTGGAAGGGTATGCACAACCTCTGCCCCTTTGTCTGAAGGGCTGGGGTGTCAAACGCAATCCCGGGCCTCAGATGAAGCTTCACAACAAAAGCCCGGTTGCTGCCTCCTGCAGAAATTCAGCTTGCCAAGAACTTGACATCTCAGATTAACCTCCTCGCAAACCCAGTCTTGCCATGTTTGGGCGTTTGGCCCTTGCCTTGAAGAAGTGCATCTTGCCCCCAAAAGCTTACAAGGATTATTATTGTTGTTGTTAAAAACAGCTTCAAACCTGGCTGTATAGATGTGCTTTCCCTGACCAATGTTTGTCATCTCTCCGATTTCGCTGCTCTGGTTTATATTTAAATCCACCTCTGTTTGTTTTTTGTATGTACAGTGGTACCTTGTATAAAGGGATTAATTCGTTCCAAATGAAATTATGTTAAACAAATTTTCCTTTATACAAATTCCCCATAGGAATGCATTGAAAACGGAGTAATGCCTAATGGCAACCATTTTTATGTTGTATGGATTCGCCCCACAAATGATTCTGTTAAGCAAATTTCCCCTATCTCCAGAATTTTTTATGTTGTACAGATTTTATGTTGCACAAACTGTTTTTTATATGAGGGTCCACTGTATTTGATTGTTTTTGCTTTGTTGTCCGATTTAATAATGTTCGATTGGTTAGTTTTTACTTCAGTCTATACATTGTATATTGTCAATTTTGTTACTGTGTTGTCCATGTCCTAAGTTTTGCAAACCGCCCAGAGTGACCGTTGGCCAGATGGTGTGGTATAAAAATCAATTTATTATTATTATTATTATTATTATTATTATTATTATTATTATTATTATTATTATTAATTATTATTATTATTATTATTATTATTATTATTATTATTATTATTATTATTATTATTATTATTATTATTATTATACAGGGTCATTAAGACTTGGACTAGCCACTTGAGTAGTTTCTATCCAAGAGCGGTTTTGGCTTTGAATGCAGCAAAATACAGTTTCTGGGGTAGCTTCTGTAATTAGTTTTTAGTTTTTTCACGTGTGTTGTTAGTAGGTTAAAAGTGTATATGTGGGAGGGGGGATAGATATTTATGTATGGTTGCACTATTAGGTCCTGTAAAAGCTGATGTAGATTCTTTCAATCTCATTGTTCTGCATAGGACAACAAAAATAAATATTTATCTATCTCTATCTATTAATGGCCTATAAAGGTATCGCCTATGGCCTAACCTTGCATTTAGATTCTGCAGTGGCCGCACGCCTGCCTCCCCACCCCCCATGCCTCAAAAGAGCCTGGTTGGGCTCCCCCAGGAAAGGACTCCCTGTGGAACTCCCTGCCACAGGAGGTGGTGATTATGGCACCTGGCCTGGATGCCTTCAAAAGGGGATTGGACAAATTCCTGGAGGAAAAGTCCATCCCAGGCTACAAACCATGAGGGAGATGTGTAAACTCCAGGCTTAAAACCAGGGTACTTCAAGGGCCAGATGCAGGGGAGTGGTTGCAGGAGGCAGATACAGTGGATCCTTGTATAACAAACGGTTTGTATAACATAAAATTTGTACAACATAAAACATTCCAGAGATAGGGGAAATTTGCTTAACAAAATCGCCTATGGGGAGAATCCGTACAACATAAAAATGGGATCACTCTGTTTTCAATGCATTCCTATGGGAATTTGTATAAAAGAAAATTTGCTTAACATGATTTCATTTGGAACGAATTAATTCCTTTATACAAGGCACCACTGTATCTAGTTTCATCTGCTCCCAGGAAGCTGGGCTAGATGGGCCTTTGGCGTGATCCAGCATGGCTCTTCTTATGTTCTTAGGACTCTGCTCATGCTCAGAGGCACTCTACGCATGGCGCCCTCCTTTACAACGGTTGACGTTTCTAGCCCCACCGGGGGCAAGCTTTGTCTGAAGATCTGGAAGTTGAGTCATGGCTCCTGGACTTCTTTTTTGAGAGATATCTCTCAAAAAAGAAGTCCAGTAGCCATGACTCAACCTCCAGATAAAACTCACCTGGATGACTGAGAATCTTCACAGACATTTTGTCTGAAGAAAACGAACGGGGGAGGGGGGGGGGCTTTCCGCGCCGCCCTCCCCAAGGCAAGGCCGAGAGGGTCCCCCGAGGAACCCCCCCACCCCCCCTACACACACACACACTACCTCGACCTCCCCCCCGCCCCCTTTTTAATGTGTGTGCTGGCTCACCCGCGTCCCAGGCCCGGCACGTAGCCCAGCGGGGCCGGCATGCCCAGGAAGGGCTTCTTCTTCCTATTCATGGTGCCGGTGAGGGAGGCGGTCAAGCCCGAGGCTCCCCCGCCGCTCCCGCTCCCGGAGGCCGCCGCGTTCGACGGCGCCGAAGAAGAGCCCCCGGATCCTCCCGAGGAAGAAGAAGAAGAAGAAGACGAGGAGGCCGCGGCCGTGGCCGCCATGTTGGCGGCTGAGGGGAAAGCGGAGGCCCAACGGCCAAGCGAGGCCTCTCTCGTCGGAGGAGGAAGAAGCCGAGGCTAGCGTGGGCCGGTCCTGCTCCGGCTCCTAAGACGGGCCGCGGCCTCCCTTCAGCGGCCTCTCAGGGCGAGGGGTCCCTTCCTTTCTTCCTTCTTCCTTCCCGGCCTCGGGGGTTTCCCTCCTCAGGAGGCCGTCGCCGCTGCCGCCATCTTGGCCCAGCGACGTCGCTTCGCAACGCAGCCACGGCCACCGCCCCGCCCCGCCCCGCCCGCCGGCAGCGCGGGGTTCTGGGAGATGTAGTCGGCAGAGGGAAGGAGCTTTCCGAAGCTCCCGCTCTCTCTCTCTCTGACGCGTGGGGTGGGGTGGGGTGAGGTGAGGGAAGGGCGAGAACTTCTCTCCCTCCTTCATCTTTTATTATTCCCGGCATCTTTTGTCTTTTTGGTTTTGTTTCCAGTCGTCCCCCCAGTTTGTCGCCTTTATTTTGGATTCGGAAACCAAAGTCGAGGGGAAATCGTACACCTCCTCGCCCACTGTTATTATTAGTGTTAAACCCCTTAGGTCGCCCCCCTGGTTTCTGGTGACCCTGTGAATGGGCGATCTCCACGAACTTTCCTTCCTTCCTTCCTTATTTATTTATCTATCTATTTATCTACCTGATTTCTATACCACAACCATCTAGCAGAAAGCTGTTATGGGCGGTTTGCAAACATAAGCACAATACAAGATACAATAAAATACATTAAACAACTTAAAATAGTAAATAAACAGAAACAAAATGAGGGGAAATCATACCTGCTCGCCCACTATTATTAGTGTTAAACCCATCAGGTTGCCCCCCCCCGTTTCTGGTGACCCTGTGAATGGGTGATCTACGAACTTTCCTTCTTTCTTTCTTTCTTTCTTTCCTTCCTTCCTTCCTTATCTGATTTATATACCGCAACCATCTAGCAGAAAGCTACTCTGGGTGGTTTACAAACATAAACAAAATACAAGATACAAGAAAACACATTAAACAACTTAAAATAGCAAATACAGTAGTACCTTGTATAAAGGAATTAATTCGTTCCAAATGAAATTCTGTTAAGCAAATTTTCCTATATACAAATTCCCTATATAGGAATGCATTGAAAACAGAGTAATCCCTAATCGCAACCATTTTTATGTTGTATAGATTTGCCCTATAGGCGATTCTGTTAAGCAGATTTCACCTATCTCCGGAATTTTTTATGTGGTACAGATTTTATGTTATACAAACCGTTTGTAATAGAGAGTCCACTGTAAACAGAAACAAAAGGAGAGGGGAAATCGTACACCTGCTCACCCACTATTATTAGTGTTATTATTAGTGTTAAACCCGTCAGGTCACCCCCCCCCCCCTTATGGTTTCTGGTGACCCTGTGAATGGAAGATCTCCAAAATGAACTTTCCTTCCTTCCTTCCTTCCTTCCTTCCTTCCTTCCTTCCTTCCTTCCTTCCTTCCTTATTCATTTATCCGATTTATATACTGTGACCATCTAGCAGAAAGCTACTCTGGGCGGTTTACAAAGATAAAATACTGTACAAGAAAACACATTAAACAACTTAAAATAGTACAGTAAATAAACTGAAACAAAAGGCGAGGGGAAATCGTACGCCTGCTGGCCCACTATTATTAGAGTTAAACCTGTCAGTTCGCTCCCCTGGTTTCTGGTGACCCTGTGAATGAGCGAACTTTCCTTCATTCATTCATTCCGTTTAGCTACAAGACCACTCTGGGCGGTTCACAGCCAATTAAACAACAAACACTTTAGATAAATTCAGAATCTATTAACAATGCAGCCTGAACTGAAACATACCAATCTGCAGAAAGATAAGATGAAAAGCAAAATGATCCTCCTTATTCAGGCTCAGCCCTTCCAAACTCAGGCCTTTGGTTCCTTCAGGGAGGTCCGATCATCTCATATTTGTTCTTCCCCTTGACTTGCTGTCTTCCACTTTTCCTAGCATTGTTGTCTTTTCTAGAGAATTCAGCCTCTTCATCGTGTACCCAAAGGACAACAGTCTCCATTTCTTCTACAGCTAGTTCACGTTGGATTTTATCTAGGAACCTCTTTCCCGTCTTTCTGGCAGGTCCGAGTTACTGCAAAGGTTTCCTCTAGTCTAGCATCACACTTCACATTAGGGAACTAAGAAATGAAATTGCAGATCTCTTAACGGCAATATGCAACTTGTCTCTTAAAACGGCCACAGTGCCAGAGGACTAGAGGATAGTGGATGTCACACCAATTTTTTAAAAAGGAAGGAGGGGGGACCCGGGAAACTACAGGCCTGTTAGCCTTACATCTGTCCCAGGGAAGATGGTGGAAAGCCTCGTCCGAGAGAAAATCTTAAAACACATAGAAGAACAAACCTTGCTGAGAGAAAATCAGCATGGCTTCTGTAAGGGTAAGTCTTGTCTTACAAATCTTTTAGAATTTTTTGAAAAGGTCAACAGGCATGTGGATTTGGATGAACCGGTGGATATAGTCTATCTGGATTTTCAAAAGGCTTTTGACACAGTCCCTCACCAAAGGCTGCTGAGAAAATTGCACAGCCTGGGGATAAGAGGGCAGGTCCTCTTATGGATTGAGAACTGGTTAAGATCCAGGAAACAAAGAGTAGGTGTCAATGGGAAATTTTCACAATGGAGAGAAGTGAAAAGGGTGTGCCCCAGGGATCTATCCTGGGACCGGTGCTTTTCAATCTGTTCATAAATGACCTGGAGACAGGGATAAGCAGTAAGGTGGCCAAGTTTGCAGATGACACAAATCTTTTCCGTGTGGTAAAAACCAGAGAAAATTGTTAAGAACTCCAGAAGGATCTCTCCAAACTGGGGGTATGCGCTGCAAAATGGCAAATGTGTTTTAATGTAGCCAAATGTAAAGTAATGCATATTGGGGCAAAAAAATCCAAACTTTATCTATCAACTCATGGGCTCTGAGTTATCCGTGACGGATCAGGAAAGAGATCTTGGTGTGTTGGTGGACAGCTCCAAGAAGGTGTCTACCCAATGTATGGCAGCAGTGAAGAAGGCCAATTCCATGCTAGGGACTATCAAAAAGGGGGTTGAAAATAAAACAGCCAACATTATAATGCCATTATACAAAACAATAGTAAGGCCCCACCTGGAGTACTGTGTACAATTCTGGTCACCCCATCTCAAGAAAGACATAGTGGAACTGGAAAAGGTGCAGAAGAGAGTGACTAAAATGATTACTGGGCTGGGGCACCTCCCTTATGAGGAAAGGCTAAAACATTTGGGGCTCTTTAGTCTGGAAAAAAGGCACCTGAGGGGGGATATGATTGAGACGTACAAAATAATGCAGGGCATGAGTAAAGTGGATAGAGGGAAGCTCTTCTCCCTCTCACAAAATACCAGAACTAAGGGACATACACTCAAATTGAGGGCTGGGAGAGTAAGAAGAGACAAAAGAAAATATTTTTTCACCCAGCGCGTTGTAAGTCTATGGAACTCCCTGCCACAGGAGGTGGTGATGGCATGTGGCCTGGATGCCTTCAAAGGGGGATTGGACAGATTCCTGGAGGAAAGTCCATCACAGGTTACAAACCATGATGGAGATGTGTAATCTCCAGGCTTAAAAACGGGGTACCTCAAGGGCCAGATGCAGGGGAGTGCTATCAGGAGACAGATATCTAGTCTCGTGCACTCCCGAACGCATCTGGTAGGGCCACTGTGAGATACAGGAAGCTGGACTAGATGGGCCTTTGGCCTGATCCAGCATGGCTCTTCTTATGTTCTTATTTCAGATGAATCAGTTTTTCCCCTGTCAGCTTTCTCCACTGTCCACCCTTCAGAGCCATATACTGTATAGTGATCACGAATGCAATAAATTGTGTGGATGATCAGCAACCACAAATAACCCTTAGAAATTCAACTTTTCTACGAAAGCCACTTTGAAATCCTTTGTATAACACCCTAGGAGGTGAAAGAGTTCTGGAACTGGGTCCTCTTCATTGCTATTCCTGACATCAGATTTGCCCACTCATTCTTTTACACATCAGTACTGTCTCACGTTTGGGCCTGTCTCTTTTTTCTCCATAACCACACTGCCAGTGCCAGCAAGGCTCCAGACTGTGTTAAGCACAAAACCAGAGGCTTGTTTACATTTTCACCTCTAATGTGATTTAATCTTAATGTATCATCCTCTGGGGCTGCTCCTCTGAGTCCTACATTGTCCATATTTAGTTCTTGTTTTCAAGGCACAGTATCAAAATTGGCCACTAGGGGGAACTGGTAGTAATGTCATCCTGCTTGAAAAGTAAAGAGCTGGGAATTCCTTTTAATGTGGAATGCTCTTCTGGTGCACCAAACATTGTTTCTCTCCCAAGCTGCTATTTTAAATCAGCACCATTCTATAAATTCTATAAATTCTTCATTCTATAAATAACACTTTACCAATTTTGTAAGTCCTATTGTTTTTTGCAAAGGTCTTCTGTTTTTGTAGTCTTCGACCACATTAAAGCCTGCCTATCCTAAGCAACATGTGAATTTTTTCCATTAGAAAAACTGTCTGATCTGGAGAAAACTAAAGGGAACTTTAGTTTTGAGAGTTGTATGGTGTCTGTTTCCTTCCCCCCCCCCCTGCAAACAAGCACAGATTTCCCCTAAGTCAGTGGTTCTCAACCTTGCATCCTTCATATGTTTTTGAACTACAACTCCCCAAAATCCTCGACAGCACAGCTAGTGGCGAAGGCCCCTGGGAGTTTTAGTCCAATAACATTAGGGAACCCAACGTTGGGAACCACTGGTCTAAATATTCCTTTTTATTAAAGGTTTTAAAAAAAGATAAGAAGCTAAAGGTTATTTTTCGGATTCTATCATTTATTTGTTATTGCCCAGTTTCTGCAGCAGATAATGTAAAGGCTTCATTTTCATAGTTTATTTCTTTCCTTTCTTCCCCCCATTGTCTTTTATCTTCTTTTGAAAAACTCTGGCTGAAATTAATTCATCCCTCAAGGGGGTAAGTTATTCACAGCTTGAATAGAGCCTACATGCTTTTCCACCAAGCAATTTTAGCCTAGCTTTGTATAAATGCGCTGGCTTGGCTTCTCATCTAAGAGGCCTTTTTGAGAGAGGGAGGGGAGGGGAATCAATATCATATTTTACTCCTTCTGTGTGACGTTTAAATTTAATCTATCTTGATGTCCCCCCTATGTTGCTCATTTAAGAAATAACATCCATATCCAAAGAATATGCAGAGCAATAAACCAACCCTGTCCTTCATTAAATACTAGAGCAAAGGTGTTTAATTTGACAGCAAACTCCATTTATATATCATAAGTATGCTGCAGAGCTGTGAAAATCGATGCTATTGTCAAATAAGAGAGCAATTTCACGGATATGTCCCTGTTTCGAGAGCAGTTTCTGGAGGCTTGTCAGGCTGGTTCTTTGATTTCCAATGGAAATTATATCCAAGTGGAGCTCATCTCCTCTCATTTTATGTACTGTATACAGACATTCATAAGGACAGTGGTACCGAAGGAGACCAACGTTTGCTAAGGGACAAAAAGGTGTTGGGTCCCTTGCGTCCTTTTCCAAGGAGAAAGGTGGGGTAAAAATACTCAAAAATAACAAATAAATAACTATCTGGGGTATGTGAGCCACACACATCTGCCAGACAAACAGAAATTAGATGCACAAAAAGCAGGATTTGAAATAGAAAGCATCCACTTGAATGTTTGCTTCAGGGTTCGTTTAAAATTAGGGGGATGTGTTATTTGTTTTGCTACTGATTGCTACACCAATCTCTACCTGCTCACTTGCTCCTGCGCTGCTGTAATGCTCACACAAAAGTGTGCATTTCTACATAGGTACAGTATTGCAAACAAGTCAGAAGTCGCAGGAGAATTCAGGGAAAAGGTTGCATGCTCCTCAAAACCAGACAAACGAAAGAACAGGTGGTAGCTTTACTGGACCATTAAGAAAATAAAGCAAAATAATCATAAGAAATAAATAAAGCAAGCTTTCAATGGCAATACATCTTCCTCAGAGTGTGCATCAAGTTCTCATCGGTAGCTCCCAAAGTATGTGTGTGTGTGTGTGTGTGTTGTGTTGTTACAGTCGTGACTCGTGACCGACTCTTTGTGACTCCATATCCGTGGAGTTTTCTTGGCAGGAATACTGGAGTGGCTTGCCAGTTCCTACTCCAGGTGCCTGCAGCACCTGGTATTCCTTGGAGGTCTCCCCATCCAAGTACTAACCAGGGTCGACCCTGCTTAGCTTCCGAAATCAGGCGAGATTGGATATGCTTAGGGCATCTAGGCAGCTAGCTCCCAAAGTATATGATTTGCTTAAAGTCCCAAAGTCTCATGGCCATTGTAGAAACCAGGTTTGACTTCTTAAACCAAGGGAAGCCAAGCAGTCTGAACGCATCTCGCTTCCTCCTACTGCCTCATTGTTCTTTTTCCAAAGGAAAAGACCCAACAGGTATATCTGTGGAGATTCTTAGTCATCCAGGTGAGATTATCTGGATGTTGAGTATTGGCAACTGGACTTCTTTTCTTGTGGGATCAAAACTTTTTTGCCACTTATCCAAGTAGCTTCTTCAGTCTGAGGAAAATTGGTGGGAGACTTCCAATTTATAGTTCACCTTGGTCTGAGTAGGTTTGATGGATAGTAGCCAGAATAGGCTCATTAGGTGGACAATGGCCTGAATAGACTCCTTGGATGGACAATGGCCTGGGGTGTGTGAAAGACAAACCTGTGCAGCACTTCCCAACACTTTTCATTGATCCCTAGACAAGTCAGGACCACTTCACACCACCAGGAAGACCTCTGCTAACGACCCATGCTTAATCAGTGCTTAGAAAGGCTACATAGGTGTGAATATAGTCTTCCATTTCTCCGTGCCCATTTCAACATAGGCAGGATACTGTAAGATTGCTTTTGAGGTGCCCGGTGAGATCAGGTTCATTTTTTACTCGTAGTGGTTCTTCCCAACCGTGACTCATCACAGCCGGAGACGGAGTCACAGGAAACAAATTTTTATTTAACACGCCAGCAGGCTTGCGCACCATTACTTCAGTTGGCATCGCAGGTTCATGTACAAAACCAGCAGTTAGCAATATCTAATGGCAAAGGCAGCTTGGATCAATGGAAACTAGGATTCTAAGATGGTGTAGAGTAGACCTTTCACAGGTCTCTATAGGCCCTGCCCCAGAAGGAGAAGAAAGTGTATGGCCTGCTATTACCGTACTGCAACCACAGATATGGGGTGAATAGTCCAGTGATCTGTTTCCTATACTGGTGTTGGGTTTGAAATAAGCTAAAAATTACCTTCCAGTCAGGCTAGTCCTGCTGAGTTCCGCTGGACCCCCAGTTGCCAATAAAAGTCCAGCGAGAGAGAGATCCTGTGACAATACTGTGTTTATTAGGCCTAATAAAGAACAGCAGGTCAGCATCCAGCCAGAGACAGAGCAAAGATGTCTGACACCCCGCACATGGAAAACCCCAACTTTATAGATTACTACCCCCTTTCTCCCTCCAGGCGGTACCAAGCTAGAGATTGGCTGAGGGAAGTTTGAATTGTCCAATTAGGATGATCCGGGGTTGGCCAGGGGTGGCTCTGGGCAGTCCCTGGCAGGCTGGAGTTGGGGGTCCATGCAGATGTTAATGAGCCCAGGTGTTCCCTGATTAGGCCATCTGGGGAGACACAATGGAAGGGGGGGGAACAAGACTTTGTTTGCTGAGCCTAGGTGCATTGCAGGGATTTGAAAGTCAATAGGGGGTCGAGGAGCAGGATCACGGTGAGACAGGAAAACCAGCAGGATTATGCAGAGGAATTTTGCCAGTCCTTTGTGAATCCAGGGAGATAATAGGAAATCCTCTCAGGCGGAGATAACATCTAGATGGGTGCAACAGAGATGTTGACCTTTGGGAAAACAGCAGGAGACGAACGTGCTGGAGATCTGGGATGTGATGGAGATCTGGATGCTTCTGCCAGCCTTGCAAAGTCGCCATCTTCCTCCAATTCTTCTTTGCCTCAGATGGTAGTGCAGAGACCAGTGAATAGTGAATAGGACAGGCACACGTGTAAACATGCCAGGGTAGAGGGAAGGTTGGAAATAGGAAAAGGATAGGAACAGGGCAAATGAAAAGGAGAGAAGAGGGGAAGAGAGGGGAGGGGGTAGCAGAGGAGGAGGGGGGTTGCCCACTCTGAGGCTTGTGTCAGGCATGGGCAGTGGGACTGGGTTCTTGAGGGGAGCCCCTTGACCCATGAGAATGAGGTTGGCAATTCTCCTTCCCAGCCAGGGCAGATCCCTCAACCCAGGATCCATTGGCCAGGGTCTTGCCTCTGGCTGTGGTTTTGGTGGGATTGAAAGATGGGCATGGGGGGGGG
>JAHTLZ010000017.1:2528622-2545338 GCA_023846285.1 Phrynocephalus versicolor
TTCACACACACACACACGTGTTTGTTTTCTTTTCTGTGTCCTCTACACTGGCTTGCCATGCGCCTCAAGTAATCCACTGGCAAAACCGGTAGGTACTAGCTTTCTTCCAGGCAGTCTGTTTGCCCCATGTAGTACAATGATTCCCAGCTTTGGGTAATCCAGGTGTTCTTGGACTAAAACCCCCAGAAACCCCAAGCATTACAGCTGGTGCTAAAGGCTTCTGGGAACGGGAGTCCAAGAAGACCTGGATTACCCATGGATGGGAACTGCTGGTCTTAGCATATTATTTACGGCAGTGGTTCTCAACCTGTGGGTCCCTAGATGTTCCTGGATTGCAACTCCCAGAAGTCTTCATCACTAGCTGAGCTGGCCAGGATTTCTGGGAGTTGCATTTCAAGAACATCTGGGGACCCACAGGCTGAGAACCACTGATTTACGGGATAACACATCTGAGGAAAAGTCTTCCCATTGAGTGCTTGGGAAAGTTGCTTTCCCAAACAGCAACTGCCAATTCCCTCTGGGCATTGGGCGTAGCCATTCTAGCATTCTTGCCATCCCAAACAGGAGTCTTTTCCAACCTGGACAGCTGCTATCACTACTCTGGAACTCCTGCCCCGACCTTCTGTTCTGGGTTGAGGAGAGAGAAAGACTGCTGGGGAGATTTTATAGCCTTAAGGGCAGCTCAGGAGGCATGGATGTCACATTACAGATATTGGAAGGTCAACAAGAGTCCTAGTTGCATGACCCTTGGCTTGTCACCTGTGTGAAATGAAAATGACACTAGTTAGACACTAGGGGGAAAAGTTTGTTCTTTTCTGTTTTTCAACCCTTCCCTCAATTTCCTTGTCTTTTAAGCACCACCCTATTATTTTCCCCAGAGTGACAGTCTGCTGCAAATGACTGCCTTACCCAGGCAGATGCAGGCAGGTGTATAAAAACGCCAGCAAGCTACTGACTTGATTCATTTTTACTTATTTAAAATATTTTACCCTGCCTTTTAAAAGGACACTAGGGTTGTGGAAGGTTAGATAGCAGCCTTTCGGAAAGCCAGGCCAATGTTATCTCCTACTGTTGTGTTATTGTTTGTATTGTTACAGGCCGAGCTACAGTGACTGCGAAAGGATTTTCAAGACATGGAAGGTCCTCTACAAGTGTGTGTGTGTGTGTGTGTGTGTGTG
This sequence comes from Phrynocephalus versicolor, assembly GCA_023846285.1. Classification (NCBI taxonomy): domain Eukaryota; kingdom Metazoa; phylum Chordata; class Lepidosauria; order Squamata; family Agamidae; genus Phrynocephalus; species Phrynocephalus versicolor. The sequence continues at coordinate 2,529,801 of JAHTLZ010000017.1, forward strand.
TGTGTGTGTGTGTGTGTGTGTGTGTGTGTGTGTGTGCGTTTTGTTTATTTCATTTTTATACCAAAGGCCAAAGGCCACTTCACCCGAATCAGAGGATGAAAACCATTCCCTAAAAGATAATGGATGTGCATCAAGAAACAAAAACAAAACAAAACAAACCCTATGGATCACAAAAGACGTGCAGTTTTAATGAAGCAGTTGCACGCTGGTTGAGTTCTTCAAGAACAAAACCCAAACTAAGAAAACAGAAGTACAGTAATGCCTCGGGTAACAAATGCCCCGATAATGAATTTTTCAGGTAACGAATCACAATTTCCAGATATAGGGCTGCCTCCAATAGCAAATTTTCCCTGTGGTCTGCATCAGATAACAAATTTTCCTATGGGCTACCTCGGATAACAAATTTTCCCTATGGGCTGCCTTGGATAACGAATTTCCAGCATGCATCAGTTAAAAAAAACAGTTATCCTGGGTTTCATCACACCTGTACCTTTAAGGTGTACTTTAAAAAGAGTTTTGAACAAAAAAAAAAAACAGGTGTCTGTGTCTTTTTCCTAGGCTCTGGAACAGATTAATCAGTTTCCCATTCATTTCTATGAGAAACCGTGTTTCAGATAATGAATTTTTTTCTGATAGCAAATTGCTTCGGATAATGAATTAAATTTGTTATCCGAAGTACCACTGTAGATAGCACACCTCTAAATGTGGCTCCAAGCAAAAGCCACTGGCTCTGAAATTTTGAAAGAAAGAAAGAAAGAAAGAAAGAAAGAAAGAAAGAAAGAAAAGCCATTTTAATTGCCCAAGTGAACAAGAGGGAGCATACAGAAAACACTTAGAATGCTGTGCAGACATCAAAGGAGGTTTCAAAGTCACCAATAATGAGCCAGTGCTCTCTCCTCAGGTCTCCTGTCCTGATGAGGACTGTAGTTCTGAGAATCTGTTTGTTCCCAGCTGAAACCAGGGACGTTCTTATTCATTGTTATTTGCTCAGCGCTGGCAGGGTGCCCAGGACTTTCCGGCCAGTGTGTTAAGACCTAGAACATCAATAAACAAGTGGCATGCTCTCCCAAACACAGGAGAAATGGGATGCCAGAGAGAGAGAGAGAGAGAGAGAGAGAGATCATTGAGTGAAGCTTTCAATTCAGCTGTTCCTCTGAAGAAAATAATGTTCCAGGGCTGTTATGGGGGGAACGGCAAGTTCTGTTAACATAAATACATTGTTGGATGTCTGAACACGCCAGAGGACTTTCCCCTGTAGAAACTAGTGGGGTGGGGTGCAGGCTAGATCTAGTGCAGCGATGGCCAAACTTCGGCCCTCCAGATGCTTTGGACCACAACTCCCACAGTCCTTTGTCATTGGCAGTACAGGCTTGGGATTATGGGAGTTGTGGTCCAAAACATCTGGAAGGCTGAAGTTTGGCCACCACTGATCTAGTGGTTTCATTTCAGAGGAGGCTTTTTGTAGACGTTGCAGACAATGTTCTCTTGACCTCTGCAAAGCCAGCAGGATTCTTCTCCTCATATCTAGGCCAGGAGTTCTTTGACTGTAGGTTCTCAAGTGTTAATGGACTATAACTCCAGAAACCCCCACCTTTGGTGATTCTGATTGTAGCTTTGCTGGAAACTGATAACCAACTGTATCTGTGGCCGCAGTTGGAACACAAATATCAACAGAGGCAACAGCATAAAGCCTGAGGCCATTATGGTTTTGAATTTTTGATTAATTTTTTTTCTAGCAGCAGAGCAGAAGTGCAGCGATTCACAGAGCAGAAATAGCTTCAAGTTCGCCAGAGTAGTACACCCCTGCAACATTCTTCTTCTCTGGAGTGAAGGAATACGAAAAACCATTTGTCTCCTATCCAGCATTTGCAGGGTTTAAAAGATGGTGACGGTGGTTTATGCATGGTCAAATCAGAACTAACTTAAAACAATCCTATAATTAATCAATTAATTAGATTTTCATGCCTCCCCCCATCAAGCCCAAGGGCTACTCTGGGCGGTTTACAAACATAACAAAATAGGAATATTAAACAGAAAACAATAACAAATAAAAACACATTTAACTATCATTCAATTAAACATACAACTAGTGATGGACACCAAATGAAAAATAAAACGCTGTTTTGTCATTTTGTTAGTTACGGTGGCCACACCCAAGGAGGCACGGAAGTCGCTCACGCACAACCGCGCCTTCTCTGTGGTGGGCCCCACGTTGTGGAATCAGCTTCCTAGTGAGCTGCGCCTTGCACAGTCCCTGCCCGCCTTCAAAAAGGCTCTGAAAACCTTCCTCTTCAGGGAGGCTTTTGGCGACCTTTTAATTTAATTTTTATTTTATTTTATTTTTCCCCGCAATGCCTCTTGCTGAGGGTCTTTCCCTCTTTTTATTAGTCTTTCATCTGTTATTTGCTCTTGGTTTTATTCGTGTTTGTAAACCGCCCAGAGTTCCTATTGGAAGATGGGCGGTATAAAAATGCAACAAACAAACAAACAAACAAATAAACAAATAAATAAATGAAATGAAATGAAATGAAATGAAATGAAATGAAATGGAACAGGGAAACAGTGTTCATTAGTCACAAAATGAAACAGCTTTTTTGTTGTTTAAAATGAACCAATTCGTTTTGCTATAAAACAGCTCCCCTGGGTCCTAGAGGCACCAAATTTGGTGTGAACCTTCCTGGTTTGTGTGGTACAGGGAGCCAAGTCATTCGACTCCAATGGGGGAGCCCATAGGAACCCATTTTAAAGTGCTGGGGTTTGGGGGTGTGTGGTTTCTAACTGCCTGCTGGGGCTTTCAATGCGACCAGGGCTGTCTTGGTCCCATGCCACGACCTGAATCCGGACTGGAATGAGTCCAGGACATGATCTTCCTCCAGGAATGAGTGGAGCCTGACCGCTGCCACCAGCTCGATCACCATGCCCATGGGAACATTGGCTACCGGACAATAGATGGACAAATCGTCCACAGCCAAGCCAGGTCTCTTAAGGATGGGCCAGATCACGGACTCCTTCAGGAGAACAGGAAGAATTCCATCCCTGAAGGAGGCAGACGTGATTGCAGCTGCCCTCTCCAGCATGCTCCCTCCAGCGGTTTTAATCAGCCATGATGGGCAAGGGTTGAACGGAGAAGCCGCTGGGCGGCAATGAGCCAGCAGCCTGGAGGCCTCAGCTGGATTAACAGGCCCAAACTCAACAAAATGGGGAGACCGAGGGGGTGTGGCGCGATCAGATCCCAGGGACAGACTAGTGGAACCGGAGTCCAGCCTGGATGGCCTGTAAAATTTAAAGTGGGCTGCGAGCGACTCGCTAGTAGCAACATCAATAGGAGGAGGCCTCTGCTGATCAGGATTGGAAAGATCTCGAACCACCCTGAACAATTCAGCCTGGTGGTTCGAGGCCTACCCAATCCTCAGGGAAGCATGAGATCTTTTAGCTTCCATGATCATTCTGACACAGCCCCTGGTCAGCTCAGCCGTTTAGCTGCAGCCCTATTAATTTCCGTCCGATCTTTCCTCCATTGGCCACAATAGTCTTTTATTCTAATACAGAGCCAAGAGGGAGAGCTGCACAAGCCAGTACTTAAACTCCAGTGGGTTACATAGCTACCTGAATTCCGCAGTTTCTGATGACTTCTTGGGAGGTGGGAACCAGGTAGAGGTGGGCACGAAACAGAAAACCGACAGTTCAGTTTGTTCTGTTTCGGGCACACCCTTGGTTCAGTATGGTTCGGGTTCATACGATTTTTTTAAAATCATACGAACCTGAACCAAGCCGAACTGGTTGGAGTCCAACTTACCAGTGGTGGCAGTGGCAGTGGCAGCGGCAGCGATCCTGGCAGCAGTAGGGGCTTTTTAAGGCACTGGCTTGGGGCCAGCGTCTTGGTGTTTTGTTTTGTTTTGTTTTGTTTTTTGAGCGCCAACTGCATGGTTCCTGGGGCCAGGTCGGTGCTCGTTTTATTTTTTGGGGGTATTTTTATTTTAGAGCACCAACCACGCAGCCTCTGGGGCCAGGTCAGTGCTCTTTTTAAAATTATTATTATTGTTTTGTTTTGTTTTGTTTTTGAGCACTGACCGCGTGGCTCCTGGAGCCGGGTTGGCGCTTGTTTTACTTTTTTGTTTTGTTTTTTGTTTTTTTGTTTCAGAGTGCTGACCACTGCAGCCCCTCGGGGCAGGGCGGCACTCATTTTATTTTTATTTTTATTTTTTATTTTAGAGTGCCAACCACACAGCTTGGGGCCAGCGCCTCTACAGGCAGCAACTTCCCTGGAGTTCCAGGACCAGGAGGACTTTCAGTGGCAGCAGCAACATGGGTGGGAGGACAAAAAACAAAGTGAACAAAACAGAAATTTCCGTTTCATTTCATTTTTCTTTGATGGGTTGGTTCGTTATTCATTTCGTTAGCTAATGAAACGAATAATGCATAATGAAACAAATTAAAAGTTTGTTTCGTACCCCTCTCTAGAACCAGGGAATAATAGTCCCAGGGCCTGAGCAATATCCTTCACAATTACTCAAGGTTAAACTCCCAAGTTTTTCATTTAAAAACAAAGAAAAGAATAATTGTTATGGATAGAGACAGCTCCTGATCAAGGACCATACACTCTCAATGCCGCTTGCATGGTACAAGATAGTGGAAAATAGATGCAAAAAGCCCAGGATCCAGCTTTCTCTACCCAAGATGGTTTTCTTTAAGTGATTCTCCTTTAGAGCTTGATAAAATCTGGCCACTGGAAAAGAGCAGTGTCCTTCCTGACAGAGGAAGAAGAAACCATCTTACTAGATTCCTCCCAAATGGAGCAAGATGCGTGTCTGCGCATTTAAATACCTTCAAATTTTGCCCCCTCTGATTAATTACAAACCAAGCTCTGTTTTGCATTCGCAGTCTAGACAGATGGTGCAAGGTTCATTGGAAAGAGGAATACACAAATGTAGCGGCTGAGATCTCTTGCAGCAGACATCCGGAGGTGTTGGGACAGCTGGAAAGAGATAAAACAAGATAAAACAAGAACCAGTGTGGTGGTGTCTTCAATCTGTTGTTGTTGTTGTTGTTGTTGTTGTTGTTGATGATGATGATGATGATGATGATGATGATGAAGAAGAAGAAGAAGAAGAAGAAGAAGAAGAAGAAGAAGAAGAAGAAGAAGAAGAAGTTTTCCTTCCTCTTTTTTCCTCTCCTCGCCTGCTGCCTTTATTGAGGGCTTTTTATTCCCCTGCTACTGTTTTTACTATGCGTTTTAATAAATGTATTTTATTGGTTTTCTTCTTTTTTTTGTAAACGGCCCAGAGTCCTGGAAATGGTGCGGTATATAAGTGCAGGAAATAATTAATAAAGAATAAATAAATAATGATGATGACGACGACGACGATGATGATTATGTCAGGAGCACCACTGTGCAATTAGTAAATATATCAGATCATTTATCAAGAGCATTTGGAGTAGCTACCATCAAGCCTTCCATAGTACACGGTACACAGTACACTCATAGAGGAATGAGGTTGCCTGTTCTTCGCTGTTACCCGCAAGGTGTGTCAGTGTGGAAACACCATTTGCTTAGGAGCAGTTGTAGATGGGGTAGCCACCTTAAGCTGTGCAATAATTGTAGGAGAAAATAAAAAATAAAAGATAAAAGATAAAAACGTGGTAGCACCTTAAGGACTAATTTCTTTTTTTTAATACAAGTTTTTGTGGACAAGTTCACTTCATCAGATTTGTCCACAAAAGCTCACAGTAAAGATTACAGAAGTTAGTCTTTAAGGTGACACCATGTGATTTTTTTCAAAAAAACATTCTATTTTTATTTTGTTTGCACCTATAGCATCTTCTTAAGTTCACTGTTAAGCCTGTTAAGTGACTTCCAAGTAAGCTGGTTCTCCATTTATTCCTACTGCAGAATATCGCCCCAAACGCTCGGTCTTCTCAAGCAGGTCACTTGAGGGTGCCCATTCCAAAGGAAGCCCGGAAATCAGTAACGAGGAACTGGGATTTCTCAGTGGCAGCAGATTCCTGATGAGATTTGTCTGGTCCCTACAGCAGACTATCTGGCTGCTGAAAAACTAGTAATCGGTAAAGCAACACATTCCTCTTGAAAAGGAACACTTGGCCCCAACAAAACTCCATAGCCCTTGTACGCTCCCGCGCTACCCTTGTCCCGTTCCCTGTGTACACCACCCCACCACTGATTTTTACCCATGGGAAGTGGAGGGAGTGAAATCAGTGCATGTTTTCATGCTCCTGTAGAGCTTGGTAAACGATCCCAGCTGGAGGCCCCATGGGAATGCTGAAAAATAAACACATAAATAGATCCCGGCAGATGAATGGTAATCTCTGTAGTTCTTTACATTAAAGTACAGTTCTCTAAATGTTTGTGCAAAGCAGCTGGAACAAGGTCATCTTCCCCAAGATTTATTTTTTGCCCATATGTCCTTCAGCGGCACCGAAATTTGACGTCAAAATCGGAGGATTCATTTCCCCTCCGCCGTCGATTAGAGGCCTTTGAATACAGAAGCATGGCTTCGAAGCAGCTGGTGGAATGGAGCCACAGTTGTTGAATGTGTGTGTGTGTGTGTGTGTGTGTGTGTGTGTGTTTAGGCTTCACAGCCATCAACAGGGGTTTAGGAAATCAATATTCTCTTGGGAGCTGTCAGAGTAATCTCCCTTTTGGGAGTACATCCTCCCCCCCCCTCGCTGTTTTTGAAACCCTATATTTTAATTCCTAAGCATTTCCTGGCACCAAGCATTTTCTGAAGAATACGTCGCCTAATTAAGCCTCATAGCAATTCCAGTTTTGGCAGCAGGATCTGCTGCAGGTTGTCCTGGGGTGCAATTTCCCATTTTCTGCCGAGTCAGAAATGATGAAAGGTCTCCAGGATGGATGTGTGCTTGAGAGAGAGGGGAGAGAGAGAGAGAGAGAGAGAGAGAGAGAAGGCGTACAGGTGTGATTGAGAGTTTGAGACATACAAAATGATTCAGGGCATGAGTAAAGTGGATAGAGGGATGATCTTCTCCCTCTCACAAAATACCACAACTAGGGGACATCCACTCAAATTGGGGGCTGGGAGAGTGAGAACAGACCAAAGATAATATTTTTTTACCCAGTGTGTTGTTAGTCTGTGGAACTCCCTGCCACGGGATGGTCTGGCCTGGATACCTTCAAAAGGGGATTGGACAGATTCCTGAAGGAAAAATCCATCCACAGGTTACACAAACCATGATGGAGATGTGTCACCTCCAGGCTTAAAACCAGGATACTTCGAAGGCCAGATGCAGGGGAGTGGTATCAGGAGACAGATATCTAGTCTCATGCGCTCCCAAACGCATCTGGTGGGGCCACTGTGAGATACAGGAAGCTGGACTACATGGGCCTTTGGCCTGATCCAGCATGGCTCTTCTTATGTTCTTATGTTCTTATGTTAAGGCACTTCAGCCTCCATTTCCAGCTTATTTTGGGTTTCTGAAGTGCTTTCTGCAGCCAACGCCGGCTTTAAAGGGCTTCCGTTCCGTTCCCACAGAAATGTCATGGCAGTTGATTACTATTTCTTTTTCTTTCCACCCTGTGGCAAAAAAAAAAAAAGCATAACCGGGTTTTGCTGTGGTTTAACAAATGGCCGCATTCCTTCTGTCGGTTTCGGAGAACAAGAGTTTTTTGTCAGCTGAGCGAAAAGGAATCGTGCAATTTCCATCTGAGGGAGAAGCGGCAAGGCATGGGCCGTGGTGGTCATTTCCCTTTCAAAGCCTTGTGCAGATTAATACAAAGGATCACAAATTAATTTCCTTTCCCCTTCGGGAGGAAATGTTCCTGGCAGCTGGAATTGCTCTCCTTTGAAGAGTGAGGCCCAATAGAAGCGCTTGGCATTCAGGGAGCACTTCCCAGCCTTCAGACCTTATTATTGACTTGTTTGTGTATTTCATTTGCGTCTAAGTAACTGATGGGTTTGCTATAAACCTTAAATATAATTCTGCAACTTTTAGTTACACTAGGACCCCCTCATCTGCAGGAGTAGTATCTGCTGATTCACATATCCTCATTCTGAAAAATATTAAAAGAAAAATCCTAGAAATATTTATATATATTTCTAAATATGACATTGCCAGAACTGGCAACTAGAGAGAACCAGCCCTTGAAGTACCCCAGTTTTAAGACTGGAAATGACACATCTCCATCATGATTTGTCACCTGTGATGGACTTTTCCTCTATGAATCTGTCCAGTCCCCTTTTGAAGCCATCCAGGCCAGATGCCATCACCACCTCCTGTGGCAAGGAGTTCCACAGACTAACAACGCGTTGGGTGGAAAAAAATATTTTCTTTTGTCTGTTCTTACTCTCCCAGCCCTCAATTTGAGTGTATGTCCCCTAGTTCTGGTATTTTGTGAGAGGGAGAAGAGCGTCCCTCTATCCACTTTACTCATGCCCTGCATTATTTTGTACCTCTCAATCATATCCACCCTCAGGTGCCTTTTTTCAGACTAAAGACCCCAGATGTTTTAGCCTAAGGGAGGTCCCCCAGCTCAGTAATCATTTTAGTCGCTCTGCTTTGCACCTTTCCCAGTTCCCCTTTTCCTTTTTTTGAGATGCGGTGACCAGAATCGTACATGATTCTCCAGGTGTGGCCTTACTATTGTTTTGCATAATGGCATTATAATGTTGGCTGTTTTATTTTCAATCCCCTTTTTGATAATTCCTAGCATGGAATTTGCCTTCTTCACCGCTGCCACACATTGGGGAGACACCTTCATGGAGCTGTCCACCAACACACCAAGATCTCTTTCCTGATCCGTCACGGATAGCTCAGAGCCCATGAGTTGATAGATAAAGTTTGGATATTTTTGCCCCAATAATCTTTACTTTACATTTGGCTACATTAAAATGCATTTGCCATTTTGCAGCATCTGTGTGTGGGGAATGCGGAAGCAATCCACCAAAGATACAGAAGTCTTGCTATATATTATTACAGCAATTACCTAAAAGTTAACTAGTTGTGAGTAACTGTGTTGTTACCTTTAAAGCTTTTGAAAAGCTAGAGAGGGCAAACTCTGGGCTAGACATGGGCACGACCAGAAAAAATGACGTTTCGAGTTTTCGTTTGTCGGAACGGGTCCGTTTCAGGTCGTTTCCATTTGTCGAGAAATTTTCCAAAAATTTGTCGTTTTTGTTTGTCGTTTGTCGTTTCCAACGCGATTTAGCACGATTTGACTTCCCAGAGCATAGGGGCATCCCGCAAACAGGGCCGGCGCTAGGTGTTTTTGCGCCTTGGGTGGAGCGGGTGTGGGCGGCGGTGGCGGGGGGCCATGGGTGAGCGGGCGGGCGGCAGCCGCGGGCGGGCGAGTGGGCAGGTGGTGGCGCGGGCGGGTGGGCGAGTGGCCAGTTAGGATATCACTTAAGATAGAGGTTCTGTTCTTGGCTTGCACCCCATATGTGTGTGTGTGCAAGCAAATTGAAGTTGGGAAAATAGAAAATAAATGGTAGTATATAATATATTTTTAAAATAAATCCACACCTCCCACTCCCAGTCGATCCTCCCCCTTTATCCAATATCAGAAAAAAATCCTCACAAACTGCCAGAGAAGAAATAAAGAATAAACTGCTATTCCCTTCATCAGACAAAGAAATTATTTTCTAAATTCAATTCCCTCGCTGCCTGCCTAACTTAAATCCTAAAGCCTCCAGCCTCCCTCCTCAATCTCGATCGGATCACACCAGCACCAGCAGCCAGCCCTCCTCCCTCAACCACATCCATACACCCGACTGCGACTTCTGGAAGGTGCCTCGGCTTTTTATGCCCTCTGGCACATCCAGAAATGTCAGTCAAAACCTGGCCATGCCATTGGTGGAATGGTTCAAAAATTTTGCATGGTCCCATCCCATGCCCAGCCCAAATGGGCAGGTCTAAAAAAAATAAAAAATAAAATAAAATAAAATAAAATCAGTGCAACCTTTTACTGCTATAAAAAACCCACTGCTGCTACTATAAAAATTCAGGCATTTAAAATACCTAATTTTCACATGTTTCTGTTGTGCTTTGGTGGGTTTTTGGACCACGATTTTTAAAAAAAATTGTGGTTGCCATTTTGGATACCCCGCACCGCATGGCATGGACAGAGACGACGAGGATGACCCCCCCCCCAGCCTGGTGCAAGCAGCCCAGGACAGGAGAGGGGGGGAAGGCCGGGGACCCCCCCCCCCGAAACCACCCCTCTGGTAGGTGTCCTCAGGCAGGCATATTTTTGCCTGCTTTTTTGGCTGGGAGTCGGGTTTTTTTACTTTTTAAAACTTTTTTTCTGTGCTGCTTGTCAATGGCATTGCGCAATCGCCGCAATGCCATTAACGACAACGAAAAACCCGACCCATTTTTTCTTTTTTCGGGTCAGGTTCGAGCTAGAGCGGCGTAATTATCGTTACCGTTTCCGTTACGTAACGGAAACGGAAACCGAAAACGGAAACGACAATTTCGCCGAGTTGTGCCCATGTCTACTCTGGGCTATGGGCTGGATCCAGCCCGCTGCTTGCTTTGAAAAGGCCTTAGGCACCTCTAGTGGATGGACTCTGCTTGGTGAAGGAGCCACTCAAGGCTGCTGCAAAAGGGGACAGGCAATCCCAGACTTCCCCAGAGATGTTGAAGGGGGATTGAAGTCTTGCCCATTTAAGGAAGGCTCAGGCTGGCTTGCCAACAAACAGAGTAAAATTCCTGGGCAGAGCCCAGGCCGGCAGATCTGATATGATCACCACCACACCTCAGTAGGCAGGTTGGCTCACTCCCACTACTTCCAGGCGAGGCACCCAGTCCACTGAAGCCTGCACAGTTGGCACACTGCCTCCTGTCAGGTTCTGTAGTAACCTGATTGCCCCGTTCTGTCTTATGCTGCATGTCTAGATGGGCACGAACCAGTTCATGCCACTTCCCACAAATGCATACCTGCAGCATCACAGGTGCTGTGCGTTCCCTCCCCTCCAGCAGCTACCCCACTCACCTTCTGGCATGTGCTGCCTGGGCCCTCCTCCTCCTTGCATGGCTGGCATTCCAGGCAGAACCAGAGACATCCCTTCCCCACCTCCTCCACCAGATGCCCACTGAGGAGATGAGGCAGGGGTTGCTAATTCCCTAGAGGATAGGATGAAAATCCAAAAGGACCTTGACAGTTTAGAATGTTGGGCCAAAGCTAACGGAATGGATTTCAACAGAGGGAAATGTAGGGTGCTACATCGAGGTAAAAAGAATGAATTGCACAGCTTTTGGATGGGGGACACTTGGCTGGAGAATAGTACCTGTGAAAGGCATCTGGGAGTCTTGGTGGACCACAAATTGAACATGAGTCAGCAGTGTGATGCGGCGGCCAGGAAAGCCAATGCGATTCTTGATTGCATCAACAGAACCATAGTGTCTAGATCAAGGGAAGTGATAGTACCACTCTATTCTCTTCTGGTCAGACCCCATCTGGAGTACTGTGTCCAGTTCTGTGTGCCTCAGTTTATAAAGGACGTTGACAGCCTCGAGCAGGTGCAGAGGAGGGTGACCAGGATGGTTGAAGGTCTGGAGGAAAATGTCTTATGAGGAACGGCTTAGGGAACTGGGAATGTTTAGCCTCTCTAAAAGAAGGCTGAGGGGGGATATGATAGCTATGTTTAAATATTTGAAAGGATGTCATATTGAAGAGGGAACAGGTTTGTTTTCCATGGCTTCAGAGACTAGGACTCGGGGCAATGGTTTCAAACTACAGGAAAAGAGATTCCATCTGAACATTAGGAAGAACTTCATGTCTGGCAGTGGAATAATATGCTGCCACAAAGGAGGGTGGTGGAGTCTCCTTCTTTGGAGGTTTTTAAGCAGAGGCTGGATGGCCATCTGTCGAAAATATTGTGACGGAGATCCTGCATGGCAGGGGGTTGGACTAGATGACCCTTCATGTCTCTTCCAACTCTATGATTCTATGAATCTGGCTCCAGATTTCCATGTCTGGACATACCCTAAGTATCCTTCCTTCCTTCCTTCCTTCCTTCCTTCCTTCCTTCCTTTCCCCCCTCTTGACTTTGATGTTTCCACCAACACTAACAACAAGCCACGCCATCGGAACAACTTGACAACTTGATAAAACCATTCTCCAAAGTGGAGTTTCTGGAAAATCAGATGCAAAGAAGCCGGCCAAGGTTCTTTGAGGCTTAAAACTGCCCAATGTCTCGACACTTTGCTTGCAAATACTAAAGGCTTTTAACCAAAGAATTTAAAAGCAGTCGTGTAGGAGAAAATGAAGCCTTCTGTCCCGTTTCTCTGACAAACGGCATTCATTTCCACAGACCTTTCATTCTGCTATTGATTTTTGTTTATGACGGACTTGATGATGGACCTGATGTTTGTTTCTCTTCTGAAGATTGAAAGCTGTCCAGAAGCTCTTTGGGTCTTTTTCTTGCCTTTCCCCGGTGGCACTAGCTGAGCCTCTTTAGAAAACTGTGGGAACACAATTAATTGAGAATGAGGAGACAAGCAGCCAGAATTCGCAACAACAATCTAGAGAGTGTTTGATAATTTAAGGACCTGGTAGTGGTGGGAACTGTTTTGCATTCATGTTCTAGCCAGTAGCCTTGAGACAAATTCAGGTTGGCTCTTAGCAGTTGCTAGAAAAGCTGTCCCCCTCCCTTTTAAAAATGACTGTAAAAGATCAAACAGGAGAAATGCTCAACTCATACACACATACTCAACACAGCTTGGACCTAACGGCCAAAATCCTATTGTTTACTACGATCAAATAAGTCTCTGCTAGAGTAGGCCCATTTGAATCAATGGGACTTGTGGCCACGCTGATTCACCAAATCTCCATTGATTCATGGGGGCTTACACTAGTGCAACTTGCTGGGTTGTGGAACAGGATTGTGACCAATAGGTTGTAAAAGTAACACAGGTGTAATGATGGCACGTCTCCCCTGAACTGCACAGACTTAGGCTTGGTTTTTATTATACAGTAGGGCCCCCTTATCTGTGGGATGTGTCCAGATTCACTTATCCACAGCCTGGACATACTGAAAATAATAAAATAAAATTCAGAAAAAAACCCTATTTTCATATGTATTACCAGAACAGACCACCAGAAGGAGACAGAGGCTGCTCTTGCACGACCCCTAAAATCCGCTGGCAACTTAAATGCGGATCCCCCCAACCAGAGATCATGTGGTTTTTGTCCTGGTTCCTTTGTTCCCACCCTCCCGCACTCTGATTCTATTGCTTCTGTCTGCTGTGAGGGGAGGGAGAAAAAAATGCAGGCTCACATCTGCCTGCCTTCAGCAGCAGCTAATTGTACCAGGACAGGAAGCCCATTAAGGATTCCTGTCTGTTAAAAGGGGGGGGGGGACCCGACAAAAACAAACAAAAGGCGGAGGAGGGCCAGTCATGCAATGCTTTAAAATCCGCATAGGAACAGCAACAAGGGTTTTACCTCCTGGAGACCAAGTACTTCTAAAATGTGCTGGCTCGCACTTATTTTTTTTTAAAGTCCGCTGCTGATGGGAAAACAATTTTATGGTCCCCATCTGCGAGCACTTTGCATTGGATTTTAGGGGTCATGTTAAAGCAGCCAGAGACTGTGCTATGAATACTTGTTAGTGAAAAATACATAGCATGGTCTCAAAAGATATGCTAGATCCAAGTGTTGTCCAGCCTGGAAACACTACCAGGGCTGCCCAAAGTCCGGCCCGGGGGGGGGGGGGGCAAATCCGGCTCGCCAGGCCATTCTGAGTGGCCCGCGGCTGGCTGGCCCGCTCCTCCCTCCCCCTCCTTCGCCCCATGCTTTTTTTAAAAGAAAGTGGGTGGGGCTTGCAGTGGGGTGGCAGGGTTGGGGAGCAACCGGCCCCTGACACATTCTCAGCCACCAAATCTGGCCCTCCTTACAAAAAGTTTGGGCACCCCTGCACTAGGCGGTCCCAAAATTCAGCCTGAGGGCGGCCTAAGTGGGCTCTATTATTCCAAAGCTGTGAGAAGCTTGGATTCGGCATTGCTTCTGCTGGTATGATGTCACCACAGATGACTCTCAGCCATATTAGCTAGTCAAGATGTGTACTCTTACACTTTTGCAGCAAAGTTACAAAGATGTAAAAAAAGCTTTAGTTCAAAAGCAACATAGAATGCAGGAGCAGAGTTGCATCACTCATGTCACCGGTAACATTTTCTAACTGCTTTTCAACATTTCCTTCAATAGGAATTTTTAGAGGCTCTCTGGCTGGAATCGTTCCATAATTATTTTGTTCTCCTTTCAGGTCAAAGCCGGTTCCCACCCATTGAAACAATATTTTGAAAATTATTAAGAATGGAATGAGTGGTCAAAATCCAGCTCATTCACATAGCAAATTGCACCAAAGTAGACCCATCAATTTAATGGGGATTTGATGAGTCAACTTCTTGCATTCAGATAATTCTATTCTGAGACTTATTTTAACATAGTACAACTGGCCCCCCTTATCTGTGGAATCAGATTCTATTGATACCCTTATCCACAGTTTCAAAATATTTAAAATACAGCGGTAACTCTGCTTATTAGTTTAATCCATTCCAAATGCATGCTCATAAGTTGAACAACTCGTAAGTAGAGCAGCCGTATCTAATTTTAATTGAAAAAAATAAAAATAAAAAAGTAAATAGAGCAGACTACATCTAAAATGTGTAAGGCAGCAGTTAAAATGCGAATGGTTTTCTGCCCTTAAGTCAAATTGCTCATAAGTAGACACACTTATAAGTAGAAGTACCACTGTATTAGAAGGAAATTTCTCAGAAATATTCTAACAATGAAGTTACCTGAACTGCTCACTAGAGGGCCACAACTTAGTGAGACCACAACTCCCACAGTCCTTTGTCACTGGCAATATAGGCTTAGAATTCTGGGAGTTGTGGTTCAAAACATCTGGAGTGTCAAAGGTTCCCCACCACTGCACTTTTGTAACAGCATTGACTATAAGTTGTGTTTCTCAACATCTGGATGGGGGGTGGAATCCATCTCCCATGGATATGGGGATCCTACTGTAAATCACAGTTAGAGTAAGCCCATTTGAATCAATGGAAGATGCTAAGAGGTTGACTCATCAGATCACCTTGATTCTCTCTAGCATGGCATGCTATGCTAAGCAATAGGATTTTGGCTAGTGAGTGACCCAATAAATTACTTTCTCCACCTTATAATGATGGTGGAAGCAGCTTGTTTTTCAGACATTTTAATTGGCAACAGAAATACATCCTTCTCTTCCAGAAATCTGTTGGAGATGTGATTCTGGTTGCTTTGACCCCTAGTAGCATATCTGGAAGTAGCCTAGATGCCCTAAGCACATCCGATCTTGCCTGATTTCGGAAGCTAAGCAGGGTCGGCCCTGGTTAGTACTTGGATGGGAGACCTCCAGGGAATAACAGGTGCTATAGGCGCCTGGAGTAGGAACTGGCAAACCACACCAGTATTCCTGCCAAGAAAACTCCATGGACATGGGGTTGTGAAGAGTTGGTCACGACTGTAACAGCACAGCACGCACACACACACACACACACACACACACACACACACACACACACACAC
>JAHTLZ010000017.1:2545348-2567802 GCA_023846285.1 Phrynocephalus versicolor
CACACACACACACACACACACACACACACACACACACACACACACACGGGTCGGCCCTGGTTAGTACTTGGATGGGAGACCACCAGGGAATACCAGGCGCTGTAGGTGCCTGGAGTAGGAACTGCTAAACCACTCCAGTATTCCGGGCCACTCCTTGGTCATGGGGTCGTGAAGAGTCGGTCACGACTGTAACGACACAACACACACACAGCATATCTGGAAAACTGGACTCAACTCAACACAACACAACCCAGTCAAAAGGGGTGATGCTGTCTGTGGATGTTGTATAGGCTGGAAGATGGGGTCAAGGGAGTGTAGCAGCTGTCTGCAGTTCCTCCCAACCCTGCTTTCTACAGGGCTAAAAACATTAGTAATTCCTGGTTCTCAATTCCACTCCTCTTTCTTCTTGGGAAGGTGACTTTAAAATCGGCTTTCAATTCTGTTCTAGTTTATCGCTTGGAGAGAGTAAGGAGAAAAGCTACCTTAAAATGAGCCAATAGCAGGTATTTTCAAAATAACTAGACGATACGGAGATACAATGATTACTTGGCCTGCTCTGTACCTGAATAAAAGGTACGGAAATCAGGGCGACCTAACATGTGCTCTTTCGGAAACACTCTGACCAGATCTTTATCTGACTTTATGATGGCATTTTTGTGCATTTCTGTTTCTTTGTAATAACTCCACTTCTGCAAGTGGCAGTGCCCGGTTATAGAGTGGATAATACAAGCCAGTCAGAAGGGCACCAGTAGCAGACTGGAGAGTTTTAGTTCTAATTTTAGTTTCCACGTTTATTTCCTTTTTGTTTCTGCTTTCATTTTCCAACTCTTTTTTTCCCTAGCCACTAAATGAGAAGTTCTAGTGGATTCTTAAGGTAGGAGCATCCTAAGAGAAGGGAGTGAGGGAGAAAATTTAAAAGAGCAACAGGCATGGTCCTGTTTTGTTCTTTCTTAAAAGGGCAATATAATAGGGAGTCTTCCATACTTTGTCATTGCTCTTCCTGAAATTTATGGTGCTGTCGCCACAAGGTTTCGATGTTTTAATCAATGGCTTTGCAACATAGAAGGCAACTTCATTTCTAAAAGCATGCACCCTTCCATTGCCCTTAGTTTTTCTCTTTTTCTTCATTTGTAATTGTACTGCAGAAAAACTGGATTTAGCATGAAGGATCTGTCAGGATGCCGCTGCCCCCTGTGGGTGCCCAGTAGCTTTTTGCGCTCCAACCCATGATTGTCCAGAAACACATTTCCCAGTTTTACCCAAAGGCATGGCTGACTCGTTGATGAACTTGGCTTCTAGGCTTTCTCTTGCATTTCCACTGTGGGAGGATCCTGATGACCAGCGGAGCGATCTCTCGCCCTTTGCTATTGGCACGTTTTATTACATATCATTTACATCTCACAGTATGCACAGAATCAGTGATTGGTTACAAGGGAAACGTTACATATGCTGGTTGGCTAGAATTGCCTCGTGAACAGAGCATGCTTTTGCCCAGTTATTGGTTACAATCACACATGTCCTTGCTCTTTACAGACGGGAGGTGAGTTAATGAGAAGTAGAGAAGAATAGATGAAGGGAAGACAAGAATAGGTAAAGGGAAATGGAAAGGAAACAGAATTTAGAGGTGGAATGTGGAATTATCCCAGTAACCAAGAGTAAATAACTGAGAGATGAGCAGGGCAGAGTCAGAGTGTGTACACAAGCTAAGTAAATTTAAAGTAAGTAATGTTTCAGCTAAATGGTAAGTAATAGGTGAACAAAGTTTATCCAAGCTGGTTTGGGGGGATAACAAGGTCTGCAAACATGTGGATTCAGCAGTACCCACCAGGAGGGTGTTCCCTCTCATGAAATGAAGACTCTGGACCCAAATGAAGACTCTAGGCCCCATCCCAGATGTCTGAATCGGACTCTGTCATTCCACAACAGAGAGGATTTGGCTGATGGGCGAAGACAGGGCCCCTTTCACTGGGGCACCCAGATTATGGTGCAATATCTCACCCAGCCTGGGGCGTCTGGCTCAGGAGTGACCCATTTTTAGAGAGCTGCCAGAGGCAACTCTGTTTCCCCTGGTGTTCCTTGGCCAATTAGTAACCCTAACCCTTTCCCGAAGGGTAGCACCTGAAGCCTTTGTAACCCGGGGTACCACTGTAATAGGGTTAAATTGCCATATTGGCACTTTGCGAAAAATAAGTGGGTTTTGAATCACAGTTTGGGCACTCGGTCACCATCACTGATATAGAATTATAGTAATATTACAATGTTGGGCAACACACTTTTCTAGTCGAAAAGACAACATTGCCCATCTCTGACCAAACATGGATTTAAAATGCCATTCTTCTGCTTTAGTAGCCACCTTTTCTTTCAGTTTGGGAAGGATGCTTCAGGTTTGCACATGAATGAAGTCCGTTCTGCCCTGTTTTCATTGCTGCTTGTGAGAGAACACAGTACACACCCTGTGGACCAACATTCATATTTTTTACACTCTAGTCTAAACAGTATGTTTCATATGATGTTTTCCCTTAATATAGACAATTGGTGTGTAGCTATTGAGCCGAAAATGGCTTCTCTGGGTTCACAGAAACTTGCAGCCTGCACGGCACCTTTCTGATCTGTGTGGTAAGTGTGAGAAGTGTGAATTAGATCAGTTGGCGGCAGGGATGGCGACTTGAGTCATGGGACTTTCTGTCAAGTTGGATTTGCATCACATCAGTGACTAGTCTCATTTCTCCCCTTCTCTCTCTTTTTTTAACTAAGGGGGGAAAGCTTGTTTGTAATTGGGACTCAGATTTGGTGCTTGGCGTAGCGTTATTAATTACGCATACACTGAGTTTTGGGGTACAATCATATCCTGGTCCCAGGCTGCGTCTCTCTCTGTGTGGGTGTCTGTCTCTCTCTGTGTGTGGGGGTGGGAGAGTGAGTGTGTGGGAATGTCTCTGTGCTGTGCATGGGACTCAGGGCTCATTATTGATAACAGTAAACAAGTACACAGGGGTGGAGAGAAGCATTGACAATAGGACAGGAAGACAGAGGAAGGATGGTTACGTATGCATTCCATTGGTGTGGGGGAGTATGCACCCTTATCTAGGAGGAAATGCTCACTAGTGAGGACTCATTGATAAGGGGAGAGGAAGGAGATTTGGGCTGGTCACAGACCAGATGTGCCTGATACCTTGATATCTAGAACTGCCATCTGCTTTCCCGTGGCCTCCTGACCTAGGTCAGCTCCAGGTCAGCTTAACCACACTGGGTTCCCTGCTTGCTCTCTGGAAATTTAGGGCCTAAGGATGCCTCAGTGCTGTCAAGTTATTTCGGGTTTCAGAGCCTACTGAGGTATGGAATCCCCACAGCTTGGGACTCAGGACGTGGTATCGTTGGCTCAGACTTGGACTTAGGAGCAAAGAGTTAGCCTCAGATTCAATGACTTACCAATATCCCTGGTTGGCTGTAAAATGTCCCCCATACACAATTCCCCTGTTGCCGCTTTTGATAACCTATAGGGGAAGAAAGTTCCTCCTAAGTTGGAGACCTGATCTTGTCTTGCTTAGTCTACTGTTCTACTACATCTGCCTTCAGGCTGCTCAGCTGTAAGCACAGAGGTGTCCTCTCCACGCCACTACATCTGTCCTCTCTTTTAGCTGCACACAGCATGATTTTATGAGTTAAAACCAGAGGGCTCAGGCCTTCTGATGGATGCCCAAGAAGTCTGCAGCTGGATTACCACGTGGCTAATCTCTTTAAGCCCCCAGAAGACTGCAAAGTCCTTCATTTGATTGCCAAGTTCCGGTATTTCCCAATCCAGATGCCTGGTGCGAAGCAAATGATGCTGGTTACCCACTCAGCAAGGCCCTTTGACATCTCACACATGCTGATTACTGCTTGTTATTTCCTTTAACCGGTTTAAAACAGAGGGGGCAATAAATCCCTGAATGTGCCTTTTTAACTTTCAGTCTTCTTGGGCTGAACTGAGAACTTCTGAAGGGAAGCTGTAACCAGGTTTCACCTGAGCTCAAATGTTACATATAAAAGGAATTACTGGACATACATTTAATAGTTACAAAGCTGTCAGAAAGTGACTGATGAAGCTGTTTGGATGAGCACTGAAACGTTTCTATCTCTCAAGAAAAAGTTCAGTTGCCATGATTCAACTTCCAGATAAACTCACCTGGAGGACTGAGAATCTTCACAGACACACTGTCAGAAAGTAGTTAATTACCATTGTGCCCACAAGTACTGGAAAAGAAATTAGTTACTCTCCAAGTTCTCTAAAGTAACACATTATTTTATAGTTACTTTGAATATTTGACACCCTAGTAGCCATTGACCTGTAGTACAAAGTGTTGGTCACGACTGTAATGGCACAACAACAAATAGAAGATAGGTTCCTCCCATCCAGGTTGTGCTCATCCAAACATCAACAGCAGATCATAAACCAGAAGCTGAACCACATGATACTAACAATGTTTATGGTTGCATCACAAGAGGAGTGGAGTCAAACTCATTAACTTCTAGCCACAATTAGAGATGGGTACGAATTAAAAACAAATGAATCGCAATATTCAACTAATATCATTGATTTGTTCAATAGTCATCCCTTCACTTTTGTTGGGTCCGGAGACTCCTGTGGATACAGAGGGACAAATATTTTTATTCATCCCCCATTTTTTTAGACAGCCTCCACTCCGCCCCCTCATTTGTAACTGCTTATCTGTACCTGCCAAGGGGTGATTTCATTGCCCGCTAGGTCCAAGAATCCCTAGCATGTACACTTTATTGAAACAGTGACGCCTACGCTGGCTTGGACACGTTGTGAGAATGGATGATGGTCGGATCCCAAAAGATCTTCTATATGGAGAACTAATGAAGGGAAAGCGCCCCAGAGGGAGACCACAGCTGCGGTATAAGGATATCTGTAAGAGGGACCTGAAGGCCTTGGGAATGGACCTCAACAGCTGGGAAACCCTGATCGCACTGTCTGGAGGCAAGAGATACAGCATGGTCTACATAAATTTGAAGAGGCATTTGTCCAACAGGCAGAGGAAAAGAGGCAGGCACGGAAAGAACGAAACTCGAGGACCAGGCAAGAAACAGAATACATCTGCCCCCAGTGTGGTAGAGACTGCCATTCCCGAATTGGTCTATTTAGTCACACTAGGGCCGTTACTTCACGAGCCGCTCGCTTTGCGGCTAGCCTTTTTTTCTGTCCAAATCGATCGTTTTAGTCCGCACGCCCCTCCTTTTTGGCTGCGATGCCACCCCGACCACACCCCCTTTACCGTGCTCCAACCGGGGCGAGTGGTGCCCCTGCCAGTTGCCGGGAATCTTTTCGCTTCGCATCTCGCTTCGCTCCCAACGTGGCGTGTGGTCTCGGGTTTTGGCTTTTATTTCAAGTTTTTTTAAAAAATATTCAAACAGGGATATCGATGCATCGCTATATCGTTTCATCGCTTTGCGCTGTTACTTCCTCGCTCGAGTAGCGGTGGTGGTGGTGGTGGCGGCGGCGGCGGAAGCAGGAGGAGCCGCTGCCGCCTCGCCCGGCCAGAGCAGGGCACCCGGGGCAGGCAGTGTGCAAGCGGCGGAGGGCGGGCGGCTGTGCCATGCGGGGCTCCCCCCCGAGTAGCGGCGGCGGCGGCGGCGGCGGGGGGGGGGGCTGCCAATGATGCCAGGAAACAGTTGAAATCAGTAGAGCCATTGCAACTGACAGTCCAGTATCGATGCATCAATACACCGTCGGTAGGAATTTTTTTAAAGGACGGATGGGAAATAACGAACGTTGAAAAGTGGCATGCGAATGCGAAGGGAGCACGTGAGGTTGTGCTCGAATCGGTCCTAAAACTGCAGCTCGTGAGTACTGAGAAACAGGGGCGGGAGCGAAGCGAGAACACGTGACCGCCACGTGACCGCCTCCGAATTCAAATTGAAGGCAATATCGCTGCGGAGCGCCGCGCCTCGTGAAGTAAGGGCCTAGGTGTTGTTTTTAGGATCTCTACTCCAGGCATGATACCATAGTCTTTCGAGACTGAAGGATGCCAATGATGAGGTCCAAGAGGATGCTCAGACTGCAAACGTTATCCCCTGCCACCATGGCCCAGATCATCATTGCTGATGCCGTCTTTTGCAAAGGTAGCCGCCCGGCTTTCTGTAGGGCCGAAGGGAAATCAGGCCATCCTTTTGCAAAAATGGTGGCTTCACTTAAGTCCTTTTAAAAAACAAGCAAACCCAACCCAAGAACCCAGGAACCAAAAATACATCTGTGTACGGGAAGAAGAGAGAGAGAGAGAGAGCATCATGTCTCCCAGAATGGCCTCCCTCCAACCTAAACTGGTATTTTTAGGGTTGCCGATGCTGTTGTCTGGGAACAGATGAAAGATGCCTCTGTTATCAAGAGGTGAAGGGGCAGCCAAGTCTCCCTGGGTCTCCACAGGACTCAGCTAGAACCAGGAGTCCTTTTATGATTCCTGTCTCAATGTGTTCCTTTGTTGAACAGCTCCTTTCTTGTTTCCCTAAAGGAGTGTGCATGAGGTTTCTACCCAAGGGCAAAAGGACATTTTGCTAACTTTTCTGATATTCTCTGGATGAATCCATAAGATCATAAAAATAGCCATGCTGGATCAGGCCAAAGACTCATCTAGTCCAGCTTCCTGTATCTCACAGTGGCCCTGCCAAATGCATCTGGGAGTGCATGAGACTAGATCTCTGTCTCCTAATATCACTCCCCCGCCTCTGGCCCTTGAAGTACCCTGGTTTTAAGCCTGGAGATGACACATCTCCATCATGGTTTGTAACCTGTGATGGACTTTTCCTCCAGGAATCGGTCCAATCCCCTTTGGAAGGCATTCAGGCCAGATGCCATCACCACCTCCTGTGGCAGGGAGTTCCACAGGCTAACAACATGCTGGGTAAAAAAAAATCTTTTGTCTGTTCTCACTCTCCCAACCCTCAATTTGAGTGGATGTCCCCTCATTCTGCTATTTTGTGAGAGGGAGAAGAGTGTCCCTCTATCGACTTTACTCATGCCCACAAGTAAACTGGGCTTGCTTCTTTCTCAGCTGATGCCACCATCATTCTCGTGGAAAGGATTAGAAGGTTCATTTTTAACCATTTAATTCCAGAGCATTTGTAACTGCTTTTTTATTTATATTTTATTTATTTATATAGCTTGTATGCCGCCCACTACCCAAAGGTCTCTGGGCGGCTCACAATCAAAATAAATAATTCAGACAATTAAACCTTCAAAATTGTAATAAAATTAAAACAATAAAAACATTTTAACACAATAAATACAATACATTAAAATACTACACTACCTGCCAAGGTGTGATTTCATTGCCTGCTAGGTCCAAGAGGATGCTCAGACTGTAAACTTTATCCTTAGTGGAGAAAGAAGCTCTACCAAATGACAGGGAGTCTTCCAAACTGCTGGCACTGTGAGAGGCCACCTGCAAGATCTCTGTCTTATCCAGGTTCGGCCTCCATCTGTTATCCCTCATCCACCCCAGCACAGCATCCATCCCAGCACATATTGGCAACATAAAGCTCCAAAACTCCTGATGGCCTCTCCCAGTGGCCACATAGAGATATGAAACTGCAACAGGGAAAGGATGGACCCCTGATGAACTTCACAATTAGTAGACCAAGGGATGGACATAATTCTCTAAGGACTGTCCTCTAAGAAGGATCGGAACCAGGACAAAGCCCAGCTGCTGATCCCCAGTCCAGGAAGCCTCCCCAGAAGGACAGCGGTATCAAAGGGCACTTTTACACGACCTCTAAAATGCACTGGCAACTTAAATTCAGACCAGAGATCGTGGGGGGGGGGTGTTGTTCCTCTTCCTGTGTTCCCACCCTTCCAACCTCCATTGCTCCTGTCTGCGGTGAGGGGAGGGAGAAAAAAAGGGAGAAAAGAATGCAGGCTCACCTCCGCTCACCTCCGTCTGCCGTGGAGCAGCCCCGAGCAGCCCCGTAGTGATTCCTGTCTCTTAAAGGGGTGGCGGGGACAAAAAACAAACAGAAGCTCGGCGTCCACAGCTTTACAATCCGCATCGGAAGATTTTTTTACCTCCGGAGACCAGATACTTCTAAAGTGCGCTGGGGCCCACTTAGGTGGGCGTGGTCATACTTTATTTTGTGTAAAGTTAGCAGCTGGTGGGAAAACAATTTTAAGCTCCGCATTTGGGAGCCCTTTGCCTCGGATTTTAGGGGTCATGTATGTTGTGACGTGGGGTTTAGTGATTTCAGCAGTGATTTCAGCTCTTAGACATAGCAGGCTGGAGACAGCTTCTAGTGTAACAGCTCTTTATTCAGGGAGAGAACAAGACTGGGGACTGGGGAGAGGGAGCTACATTTATAGGAGCCAGGACTGGCTAGGAAAAGATACATTTTGGAGGGAACAATTACAACCAATCACACAGCTGCCTTTTGGCAGAGACCAATAGGATTGAGGATCCAAATACAGCAACTAGAATAAACCAATAGGCCTGTTCCCTTTGGAACAGGAAGGCAGTTACTTCAACATAAGCAAGTACATATCAATACACAACACCCTTTCCCGCCTGGTGGGCACAGCACACGTAATCCTTTAGATATTGTGGGGCCCTGCGACTTCTAATTGATCTCCTGACTACGGGTGTTGCAGGGGCTTGAGCAGGCAGGGCCTGTAGGTCAGTGATTGGGTTGTGTCCTCTAGTTTTCCATGTGGCTTGATGGAGTGATGAAAATATTGTTACTACTACCACATTAAACAGATGCTCTCCATCATGGTTTCTTTCTTTCTTTCTTTCTTTCTTTCTTTCTTTCTTTCTTTCTTTCTTTCTTTCTTCCTTCCTTCCTTCCTTCCTTCCTTCCTTCCTTCCTTCCTTCCTTCCTTCCTTCCTTCCTCTTCCTTCCTTCCTTCCTTTCTTTCTTCTTTGTTTCTATGTTTCTTTGTTTCTTCCTTCCTTCTGTTTGAAGGAGGAAGGAAGGAAGGAAGGAAGATTGCTTGAACTTCCCGACTGAAAAGGCAAAACAGGAATGATAGAGATGGGACTTTGGCATCAATAAGAAGGATGTGGAAAAGCAAGAGGCAAAATCTCGTCCTAACACCCAGCGGGTCCTCTGATTTCCTCTTCCAGCTCCTGCTGTCCTTGACTCCACGCAGCCCTGCTCTGCAGACCCGATGTCCCCTGGTGCCATTTTAAAGGCCTTCTTCTGCCTTTTGAAGTCATTTCCACAGCAACGAGCGCTGAGCTTGGAAGCACAAGCCCAGCTGTGGCCAAAGAGCAGCCTCTGGATTTCGCCGGATTATTATTTTTAAAAACCTTGTCTGCGGCTTCGTTTGTATTTTAGAATGATTGCATTGAAGTATTTATGCTGGAGGCAGGCAAGCAGGGAGGACACCGGATGTCCCCAGCACCAGAATAACAGACTGGCGATGGAGGAAATGAAAAAAGCCAGTTATAGCAACACCTGGCCTGTCATTAGGGTTTCTGTAAGAAACTGTTAGCATTCCAACCAGGAGCACACCCTGGAATTACACACAGCTGGGAGAAATCCTTTTTCCTTTTTAAATACAACCAACGTGGCTTCTGGCTTTTCGGCTTGGAGGATTCTAGAAATTGTGCCCCAAAGGAAAAAAATAAATAAATTCATAAGCTCTGGGTCAGAAGATTTATTGATAGAAAATCAACACAGAACAGACACAACTAGCAGCAAGGGCCTTAGGTGAGTTTTCCCTTCTCTGCAATGTTCCCCACTGATTAAGCACGGTGTACATGTAGTAACTCTAGAGGCCAGCAGGCTGATGGCTCAGATTGGTTTTGGAAGAAAGCTTCCTTTCAGGTTAGCCAGCCGGGCACCGTGTTGTTTTTCAGCACCACGGAGAGTTCCCAAAGATGGACTCTCTTCCATCAAGGAGGTCAGAGTCTACAATAGCCTTCCCAGACTGGGTTCTTTCAAACTCCCGTCATTCACGGCCAGAATGGTCTTTTGGCCATGGATGATGGTGGCTGTAATTCAGTAGACTCATAGGATGAATAAGGATTAAACCAGTAGCATGTTTTAAGCTTCGTGTTTTAAGTCTCCCATAGAAACACTGAGCTGGGAAAAGCTGCATTTTTGGGTACATCTGAATACCTCTGGCTGTTGTAGTCCAAAAACATAACTTCTACCATTTCTACAAACCTCTTTTTCAGCGTATAGGCTGGATTCAATTTGAGATCATTTTTCTAAGGGCTTGTGTTCTAGTGAGGCCAAAAGGCAAGAAAGAGTGTGCCAAAAATACCATTATATTTTAGGCTTGAAGATCTTGCTACCTGCTACTTAGTCATTTTAACCGTTAAAGATTGACAGCATGCAAGGGGGGGTGCAGATCTCTAGGGAAAACTTGAGGGCCAGACTGGGATTCTGGAAAGATCCAATTTGACTCTAGGGCTGGAGGCCAAAGAACTACCATATATACTCGAGTATAAGCCAACCCAAGTATAAACCGAGCCCCCTAATTTTGCTTCAAAAACTGGGAAAATTGATTGACTCGAGTATAAGACCAGTGAATATTTCTGGAGCCGGCAAGGACTA
Source organism: Phrynocephalus versicolor (assembly GCA_023846285.1). Lineage (NCBI taxonomy): Eukaryota > Metazoa > Chordata > Lepidosauria > Squamata > Agamidae > Phrynocephalus > Phrynocephalus versicolor. The sequence continues at coordinate 2,555,897 of JAHTLZ010000017.1, forward strand.
GCCCTTCGCTGCCTCCCCCGAGCCAGCTGGGGGAAAGGCACGGGTTTTTAAAAATGTCTTTGAGCCACTGAGGAAAGCGCTTTCCTCGGTGGCTCAAAGACATTTTAAACAACCTGCACCCCAGTGCTCCTGATTTATAACAATGTCTGAATCGATGTTATGATCCAGGCCTCCAAAAAGAAAACTGGAATTTCAAGAATTTCACACAGCTCTTTTAGTGTTGACTCTCAACTCTGTATACTGACCATTTCCCAGCAGCATTTCCACCACCACCACCACACGGCCCCCACCTCTTCTGCTTTGCTGCTGCTGCCGCCACAGCAAAAGAACGGGCTTGAAGACATCTCTTGGGGTATTTGTACACGACCCCTAAACTCCGCCGCAAATGGCTCCCAGCTCCGGAGCTTAAAATTGTTTCCCCACCAGCTCCGGAGTTTACAGAAAATTAAGTGCGGCCACTTCCACCTAATTGTGTCCCAGCGCACTTTTCAGGTACCTGCTCTCCGGAGGTGAAAATTCCTGATGCAGATATAACATAGTGACTGCCAGGCTCTCCTTGCTTCTGTTTGTTCTTTTTTTGCCCCCCGCCCCTTTAAGAGATCTGAATGCAGTGCCGGGACGGCAGAACAGAGGTGAGCGGCATTCTTTTCTTCCTTTTTTTCTCCCTCCCCTCACGCAGCCAGCAGCCAGGAGTGCGGAGGGGGTGGGAACGCAGGAACAGCGACAAACCCCTAAGATCTCTGGTCTGAATTTAAGTGGCCAGCAGATCTTAGGGATCATGTGGGACTCAACAGCTCAGTCTTCTCTTTCTGGCTGCCCAACGACAACAGGTGAGCATCAGCAAGAGTCGCTGCCTGTCTTGCCATAGGTATCTTCTTGCATGGAATGGGGGGGCGGGTGGTCTGAGATCGGGGTAGGGGGAGAGGAAATGGGTGTGGGTGGGAGTGAGGCGAATCCATTTCAATCCAAGCATTACCTTCGCTGACTTGCCCTACCTGGCTGCCCAAAGGCAACAGGTGCCCAAAGGGAACTTTAAGGTTGAAGAGAGCAGCAAGATATTGGGTTGGCAGGGTGGGGTGGAGGGGGGTCAGGAGGGCAGGGAAAGCTTCTGTCCTCTGTGCAGAGCAGATCCTGGTCCAGAGAAAAAGCGAGAGAGGTGGGCTGGGGGTTAAAAAATAAGAAGTGGAGAAGCTGCCTGCTCGTTTAGCTTGGTGTGAAAGACATAAGAACATAAGAAGAGCCATGCTGGATCAGGCCAAAGGCCCATCTAGTCCAGCTTCCTGTATCTCACAGTGGCCCCACCAAATGTGTCCGGGAATGCATGAGACTAGATATCTGTCTCCTGATACCACTCCCCTGCACCTGGTCCTTGAAGTATCCCGGTTTTAAGCCTGGATATTACACATGTCCTTCATGGTTTTTAACCTGTGATAGACCTCTCCTCCAGGAATCTGACCAATCCTCTTTTGAAGGCATCCAGGCCAGATGCCATCACCGCATCCTGTGGCAGGGAGTGCCACAGACTAACACCACGCTGGGTAGAAAAATGTTTTCTTTTGTCTGTTCTCAATCTGAGTGGATGCCCCCTAGTTCTGGTATTTTGTGAGGAGGAGAAGAGTATCCCTCTATCCACTTTACTCATGCCCTGCATTATTTTGTACGTCTCAATCATATCCCCCCTCAGGCGCCTTTTTTTCCAGACTAAAGAGCCCCGAGGCTGGCTCTGCTTTCTGCTGCTTGAGGAAACGACGCCAAGTGGCTGCCACGGCTGCCAGTTTGCTCCATCCGGAGTGAAGGGCTTCCTCCCTCTCCTCTTCCCCTCCCCCTCCACCCCAACGCCAACTCTCAGCCATGAAGTACGGTGATCAGCCTCCCGTGTGTGGGCACTCAACGCAGGGATCTCGCTCGCTCGCCTCCCCTGCCCCTCTTCCTCGCCATCACCTTTCCAAGCCAAGCCCTTTGCCCATGAGAGACAAATGAACAAATGAGTTTTTAATCTCCCCCTCCCCACTCCAATAACAGAAGCCGGCTGGCTCAGCAAACAGGCGGGGGTGGGATGGAGTGAGGGTGGGGAGCAGAGGGTAGAAGAACGAGGGGCAAGGGGAAGGACACCCACTGATCCCCGAGGTTGGGGCGGGAAGTCCAAAGGGTGTCCGGATGCCCGAGGAAGGTTTTTGCAGGGGCAGCCCAAAAGGTCACGCAAAAACGCATGCAGGCACCTGTTAAGGTGTGCTGTACCAAAGCCAGCCAAGGGATTTTGGCAGAAGAGGGCAACCACTTTTGTTTCCCCAAAAGCGAGAGCGAAACCAAAGTTGACAAATCAGGAGCAACGTGCTGCTTTTTCATGACACCCCAAATCTACTGCCTGAAACAAGAGTCCTCACTTTGTTTAAGGCAGGCGTGTCCAAACTTCGGCCCTCCAGATGTTTTGGGCCACAACTCCCACCGTCCTTTGCCATTGGCAAGCTAAGCTTAGAATTCTGGGAGTTGTGGTCCAAAACATCAGGAGGGCCGAAGTTTGGACATGCCTGGTTTAAGGGGTGAAGCTGCGCGACACTGGTAGCGCCTCCCCCCATCCCCCCGGCCCCCAACTTTATATTGACCCGAGTATAAGCCAAGGACCCTTTTTTCAGCCAAAAATAAGGGATGAAAAACTCAGCTTATACTCGAGCATACACGGCTGCTCTCAAGAAGCAATGCAACATCTTCCTTTCTTGTAGATTAATAAAAGAGCAATGCCACCTGGCATCCAAAGTAGGTCAGGGAAGTCTAGGGGATGCATTGGGCACCTGTCCAGGTGGATTGGTGTGATGGAAAACCCACAATTCTGCAAGTTGGCATCCCCCCCCCAACAAAAAAGGGGACACATCCCTGTATCCTCTTCCTGCTCTAGTTAATAGAGATGGGCACGAATTTAAAAAAAGGCATTTCGTTTGTCGTTTGGAGGGTCCGTTTCGGTTCCTTTCTGTTTTTTCGTGAATTTTTGCAAAAAAAATTCGTTTTCGTTTTCATTTGTTTCATTACCATTTTGTTACCATTTGTTTCAATTTTTTGTGATTTTTTTTAGGATTTTAAGCAATTCACTTATATTGCAGTAACAGAAACGAAACACACAACAAAATTTCCGGTGTTTCTGTTCGTTTCGTTTCATTTTAGAGACAAAATTCGTTTGTCATTTCATTGCGCAACGAAACGAAAAAACGGAAACAGAAATGAAAAATTGTTCGTTTCGTGCCCATCTCTACTAGTTAATAAAGAAGATTGCTCGGTCTCCAGGGCTCGGCCAATTTGGATTGCTTGCTGTTCAGATTTGGCATGGGGGTTTGTTTTTGTTCTGTATCCTAGCTGGAGCCCAAAGTGTGTGAGGCTTCACTTATCATCCTACCCTAGCACCAGCATGGCTTCAGAGGAATTCCCTTCATCTTTCCACTTAAGAAGGTTAAAGAGGGGGTTAAAAGCTGCCGAGAAAGGGGAGGCAGTGAAATGGCCCTTGACCTTTTCTTCTCCCCGTATCTCTCAGTTCCTTCCACAAACAGCCGGGAAAACTATTCAGGTCAGCAGGAAACCTTTTTAACAGTCCAAGCATGCAGGAGGAGGCACAGATAGTATCGTTCGGTACAAGTTCACAATGTCCATCAAATGCACAATCATCGGAGGAGGATTTATCTGCATCAGGTGGGCCCGCAGGTCCAAGCTGTTGTCAAAAAAGTGGAGGTGACCTTACCTGTCTTCAGAATCTGGGAAGGGTGGAAGAAAATTAAATCAAACAGGCTCTAGGTGTTCAGCGGCGTAGCAAGGGCTTGGGGGGCCTGGGGACAAAGTTGCTTTTGCGCCCCTCCAGCCCTCCCCAACCCCATCACATCCACCCAGCAAGGGGGGGGAATCCTGCAGGCGTGGGGTGAGTGTGTGTGTGTGTGTGTGTGTGTGTGATGTGTGTGCATGCTGTAGAGCTCGTGCACCTTACCTCTGCCGCGGTGGGTGAGGAAGAGTTGGAGGAGGAGAAGGGTGCCACAACCACCGTGGTTGCACGCCCACCTGCCTGCTCGCCTGGTGCGCGGCAGAGGAGGAGGCGACTGTGACGGATTGGGTCCTGTCGCCAAGCCGGTGGGAGGGCGCACAGCTTCCTCCTTCTGCTCCCCCTCCAGGCACCCCCAGACTGCTGCGCCCGGGGCATATGCACCCTTTCGCCCTCCTGCCCCCCCAGATATGCCCCTGTAGATGTATGTGTGTTGCTGTGGATGCAAGACAGAGATAGACATACAAGGAGAAGCAAGTATCTATTATTGTGCATATGAAATGCGCAGAATGCACGCCTCGCAGCTTGTAAAATTTGACGATTACAATTTTACAGTTTTACAATTTCTCCTAGTTCTCTTCCTTCTGGTTAAGGACTCAACACATAGAGGCTAAAATATCAGGCACCACACACACACACACACACACACACACACACATGGTTATCACTATTCCCCCCCCCCCATTGTATGTGAAGGAGGTATTTGCCACCCCTTCCCACATATGGAAGCTTCCTTGTTCTCAACAGTGCAACTTCTGCTTGTGTAAGTGCTAGTTGGAGATTGTGTGGAGTGCTCTACAAGTGGAATTGTGATCCAGATTAAGTTAGGCCTCAGCATCAAGAAGGCCCCGCCAGCATGCCTAAGTGGCCAGAGTTTCAAGAACTGGAAAAGGTGCAAAAGAGAGTGACTAAAATGATTACTGGGCTGGGGCACCTCCCTTATGAGGAAAGGCTAAAACATTTGGGGCTCTTTAGTCTGGAGAAAAGGCGCCTGAGGAAGGATATGATTGAGATGTACAAAATAATGTAGGGCATGAGTCAAGTGGATAGAGGGACACTCTTCTCCCTCTCACAAAATACCAGAACTAGGGGACATCCACTCAAATTGAGGGCTGGGAGAGTAAGAACAGACCAAAGAAAATATTTTTTCACCCAGCACGTTGTTAGTCTGTGGAACTCCCTGCCACAGGAGGTGGTGATGGCATCTGGCCTGGATGCCTTCAAAAGGGGATTGGACAGATTCTTGGAGGAAAAGTCCATCTCAGGTTGCAAACCATGATGGGGATGTGTCATTTCCAGGCGTAAAACTGGGGTACTTCAAGGACCAGATGCAGGGGAGTGGTATCAAGAGACAGATATCTAGTCTTGTGTGCTCCCAGATGCATCTGATGGGGCCACTGTGAGATACAGGAAGCTGGACTAGATAGGCCTTTGGCCTGATCCAGCATAGCTCTTCTTATGTTCTTATGTTCTTAAGTCCAAAACAACTGAAGAGGCAAAACTTAAAAACCATGGTTTCTACTGGACAGAGCCATATTTGCTGTGTCACACCCTATCTTAACGTACTTTGGAAGAGACTAGTGATATGTTTGTGAAGATTCTCAGTCATCCAGGTGAGTTTATCTGGGAGTTGAGTCATGGCAACTGGACTTCTTTTTCTTGAGAGAGAGAAACATTCTATCTCTCAAGAAAAACGTTTCGCTGGATGAGCAGCGAAACATTTCTATCTCTCAAGAAAAAGAAGTCCAGTTGCCATGACTCAACTTCCAGAAGAGACTAGTGATGTTGGTGAGTGATTCAACTATGTATCAGAGTGGTTGGGTTTTATACATGGAATGCTGAGGGATACTTCAGAATTTATAGACTTCCCCAAAAATCATTTGTTTGTTTGTCACATCTGTGTACCAGACAATTCAGTGCACTGCTCATGGGGCTTAACAACAACAACAACAAAAAACACTATAACCCAGTGGTGGCAAACCTTTACAACTCCAGATGTTTTGGACCACAACTCCCAAAATCCTATGTCGCTGGAAATGCAAGCTTGGAATTCTGGGAGTTGTGGTCCAAAACATCTGGAGTGCCAGAGGTTCACCACCACTGCTATAAACACTCTCAGTTCCCAAATTTAATCACACAAAATTAAATTAAAGAGGCTAGACATAATGGAAACCAACTAATAATGGTGGGAAGGCACAACAAAATCGAAACCCAGCATCACCTTGTGGGGGAGGAGTCATTAAATGATTCCCTAAACAGATCTACCTCCTGCAGCCACTTGAAAGAAATCAAGGGCAGAGCCTGATGAACCTTTAGGAGGAGCCTATTCTATAATCAAGGGGCCACAACCAAGAAGGCTCAGTTCCTAGTCATTGTCTTTCTAGGAATGGCCACACACAATAATAAGGCTTGAGAAGATCAGGTAGGGTGAACAGAAGTTATAAAATGGAGGCATTCCGAAATGGAACAAGGCCCCAAACTGTTAAAAGCATTGTACTTAAGTGCTAATACCCATAATCTGTCTTGGAAGGAACCAGGAGGCAATGCAAAAAGGCTAGAACTGACCAAATTTGGTCAAATTTCTTTATGTTCATAGGTATCACATTCTGCAGTAGTCAGTCTTCAAGATCACCAACGTATGGACCAATGTCCTAAGTCTTATTAAAAGAGATCCATTGTCCCAGCAGGGATGTGATCAGGCAATCAGCCTGAGCTGGTTGAAGGCTGATCTGGACCCGAAAAGTGTGGTTTAGCACAAATCACTTTCTCAAGCTCTGGCATCAGTCCTGTTTGCCCGTTCTTCTCTACATGCCCTTTATATTTTTTTTATCAAGCCTTTTCGGTGGCCGGCCCAGCCATATGGAACAAACTACCAAGTGAGATTCACCAAGCTGAGTCCCTAACAGCCTTTTAAAAAGCATCGAAAACTTGACTTTTTAAAGATGCATAGGGTTACCGCTAATGTTTAGGTTGCTTCTTCCTTTACCTTGACAGTTTTCCGCCATACTTTAGTTTTTACTCTCTTGCCGGGTCCCACTGCATCGTTACCTGCTATGTTGTTAACATGGGTCTTTTCACACGACCCCTAAGATCCACTGGCCACTTAAATTCGGACCAGAGATCTTAGGGGTTTGTCGCTCTTCCTGTGTGTGTCCCCACCCTTCCGAACTTCCTGGCTGCTGGCTGCGTGAGGGGAGGGAGAAAAAAAAGGAAGAAAAGAACGTGGCTCACGTTCTGCCTCTCGCTCTTGCCGCGGCAGCATTCCAGTCTCTTAAGTAGCTCTTAAAGGGGCGGGAGCCAAAACAACAACAAACAGAAGCGAGGAGAGCTCTGCACTCACTATCGTTACACCGCATCAAATATTTTTCACCTCCAGAGAGCAGGTACAAGAAAAGTGTGCTGGGTCGTGCTTAGGTGGGGGGGGGGGTCGCACTTAATTTCCTGTAAACTCCGGAGCTGGTGAGCAAACATTTCTAAGCTCCGGAGCTGGGAGCCATTTGCCCCGGAGTTTAGGGGTCGTGTACTTTTGCTTGCTTTTGTGTAAACTGCCCAGAGTTCCTTTGGGAAAGTCGGTGCGGTCTAGAAATGCAAAAATAAATAAATAAATAAATAAATAAATAAATAAATAAATAAATAAATAAAAGACGCCTTGATGGATCACAGGCTAGATGCACCTTCATTTTGACCTCTCTCTCACCTATCCACACATATGGCTGATCCGGAGAGGCTGAAATCCCTCCACTCTGGTGTTGTTTCCATGGTGACGGCTGTGTGTGCATCTCTTACCCGGAGCGGCACACTCAATGTGCTCAAGGAAAAAAAAGTTCTAGCCAGAAACTGAACCCGTGTTCTGTGGCAGGAATTAACAAACGTTTACATGGTTTTAGGACTGTACGCTACCCTGTGCCTCAGAGAGAAGGAAGGGGGGGGGGAACAGAGAAAACCTTTCAACTCTTCAACAGGCATTCTCATTAAGCATCTCTTGTGGGTTTTACTTTCTTCCCTTGCCAGTGGAAACATAGTTGGTTTTGTTTTGGGTTTCTTTTGCGGCCAGCCTTTGGATCGAGGGTCGATGAAATATTTATGACCCAAGGGGTAAGGCCTGGCTGCCGAAAGCTGTGTAATCGACACCTCCTTCCGGCTCGCCAATGGCTGCAACGTATGGAGAGAACCTTCTTTTCGACACCAGCCTGAGGGGAAGTGTCACAAGATACAACAAGAGCCAACGGTGCTTAGAAAGGCATCAAGGTTCGGCTGGAAAGAGAGGTGGCGATTCCAGGGAAGTTCTGAGAAATGTCGCTTCTGGTTATTTTAAAGAATGTGCAAAGCATTCCGTGTTTAGAGGCCAAAACAACAACAAAAAACCCTACATGGTGCAAACTTTACTTTGGTAAACTCAGCGAGGAACATATTCTCCTGTGTATTTATTTATTTATTTTTATATTTGTATACCGCCATCCGATTTTCCTCAAATGGGAACTCTGGGTAGTTAACAACAACAATTCCTAGCCTGAATTCTATCTCACGTCTTGCCATTTCCTCATTATCTTCATTTTTTTTTAAAAAATGCATGGCATAGAGTTAATATTTGCAAGTGACAAGATCGCTAAGCAGCCATGAGTGGTGGTAAGGAGAGAAGTTGAAGGAACTAACTGCAAGTCATATTGTTAAGTGGTAATCATAGAACAATGGAGTTGAATGGGCCTTTAAGGCCATCTAAAGCCCAACCCCTTGCTGAGAGCAAGACTCCAAATCAATGCAGATTTGACAGATGGTGGCCCAGTTTCCCCTTGAATGTCACCTCACCAGCACTGGGGTGCTCCCCACCTCCTGAGATAATTGGTTCCATTGTCATACTGCTCTAACAGTCAAGACATTTTTCCTAATGTTCAGCCGAAATCTGGCTTCCTCTGCTTGAGGGCATTTATTATGTGTCCTGCCCTCTGGGGTGTTCGAGAACGAACCTTGTCCCGCCTCTGTATGACTGCCTTTCAGTTATTTGAAAAATACTGAGATATCTCCCCCCCCCCCCCAGTCTTCTTTCCTCAAGGATCAAGTGCCCAGTTCCTTCAGTTATCTTACCATTGCCTTAACACTGCAGAGTTGCAAGGGACCCTATGGCTCACTGAGTCCCATCCATCTGGGAGGCAGAGATACCTTGTTGAGTCACTGGAGCTAGTCTCCAGGAAATGTCCACCAGATCTAAACTGCCAATGAAGATCTCTGACACAGAGAGAGTCCGGTTGCATTCGTTTAATGCATGCATGTCCAAACTTCAGCCCTCCAGATGTTTTGGACCACAACTCCCACAGTCCTTTGCCATTGGAAATACAGGCTTGGAATTTTGGGAGTTGTGGTCCAAAACATCAGGAGGGCCGAAGTTTGGACATGCCTGGAATGGATCCATCAAAGGAACTACAGATACCACCTTCAAGAGGCAAGTTGGAGATCTGGTCCTTGGGGGAAGGGGGGGGTTCCGGGTGTACATAAGGTTCGTACACAAAGGCAGAAGTGGTTTATACAAGAGGTCAGCATATAAACAGCATATACAAAAGGTATTAGAGCTTGCTGGGGATCTCAGAGTCTGAGTTCTGCCAATGTTTACAGATGGAAGTTGGAAGAGAATGATGAGCTTCATGGTGGAATCTTTTTGTTGTCTGGATCTTGCTTTGTAGTATCAGTCTGGGTGCCCCCTCTGGAAGGGAAGGGGATTAAGGACACAAAGAGGAGGGAGGTATACTTGTGTGCAGGGGATTTGCTCAGAGAATGCTCAGGTGTGGAAACAAAAGATTTCCCTAGGTAGCCAGTTGTTCTCTTTGGCCAAGAAACACTGCTATTGTTATTTTCCAGCACAGTGTTAATCTGGGAGCCCTAGGCAGGCTTGGTATCTCTTTGAATCCATATCCCCATTACAACAAGGAGAAGCCAAATTCTCCATTTCTTTCCTGCTGGGAAGCTTTGCCCTGTCGAAGCACACCTCTAGGGATGCGTCTCCATGTTTCTCCCACAATGCCCTTGCTCCGTGACCCAACAACCTGAACCTGTAAACAATTACTTCTTGGTGCAGGGAGAAACTTTCCTACTTAACTTTCAACAGTTGCTTTTAGAGGGCATCCTAATGCATTTTGACATAATTGTTTTAAGCTTTGTGTTATTCTTTTATCAGTCCTGCATGGCAAGGGTAGCATTCTCATGCATCTGGTTTTGTAGATGTTTCCTAAAATAAAAGGGGCAAAGAAAGGCCAAACAAGAAAAATGCAAAATATGGTAGCACCTTATAGACTTAACATGTTTATTTTGCAATGTATGTGTTCTTAAATTGCTTCCCTTATTTTTTTCTCCTTTTCATTGCCTACAGGCTAGCACGGCTACTTTATAGCCGTTGTGAGTTTTCCGGGCTATTTGGCTGTGTTCTGGGAGTTTTTCTTCCTGATGTTTCACCAGGCTCTGTGGCCGGCATCTTCAGAAGGCAAGGAGCTCAGGGAACTAGAAGGGAACAACTATCACTCTATAGCCCAGAACACAGAGAGAACTCCCAGTTCCCTGAGCTCCTTTCCTTCTGAAGATGCCAGCCACAGAGTCTGGCAAAACATTAGGGGGGGGGGATCCAGAACAAGGCCAAACAGCCCGAAAAACTCACAACAGCTATCAGGTCCTGGCTGTGAAAGCCTTCAAGAATATATGGCTACCTTTCTTGAATTTTCAAGGCACAATGTCAGCACTGTGTTTGCTGTGTTGCCTCTGCCTACCTGTTCTTGAGAGCCAGGAGCTGGCTGATTCCACTGACCGGACACTTCTTGGCAAGACTCCAGGACTACCTCTGAGCATGCGCCCATGGCAGTGCGGGCAGAGGTGGAGGTGACAGAAGCAGGAAAGGCCCCCTCTCAAGGAACAAACCAGAAAAATGAACCATAAACTGGTTCATTTTTACAGAGATGTGTGATGGTCCATGGCTTTTGCTTTGCTTTAACTACGAAACATGATCCATCACGAACCACAGTTTGGGTTCTTTTACACGACCTCTAAAATCTGCTGGCAACTTAAATTCGGACCAGAGATCGTGGGGGTTTGTTCTGCTTCCTGTGTTCCCACCCTTACACACTCCGTTGCTCCTGTCTGTGGTGAGGGGAGGGAGAAAAAAAAAGGAGAAAAGAATGCAGGCTCACCTCCGCTCATCTCCATCTGCCGGTCGGAGCAGCCCCATAGGGATTCCAGGCTGTTAAAGGGGCGGCGGGGACAAAAAAAACAAACAGAAGGTGAGGAGACCCCCGGCATCCACAGCTTTACAATCCGCATTGCAAGATTTTTTACCTCCGGAGACCAGGTACTTGTAAAATGCGCTGGGGCGTGCTTAGGTGGGAGTGGCCATACTTAATTTTTTTTAAAGTCTGCAGCTGGTGGGAAAACAATTTTAATCTCTGCATCTGGGAGCCCTATGCCTCGGATTTTAGGGGTCGTGAAAAAGCAGCCTTTGTTTCTGGTTTGTGCACATCTGCAAGCACGAGGCATGTTTGAGACGCAGAAGGCGTGCTGAGGGGAGCTGGTGAGGGCAGGTGGTTTCATAAAGGAACACGCTTCCTTGCCCTGGGGCCAGACGATTCTGAAATTATTTTTTTATTAAAGGGGGGGAATCACATTTGTGAGTTTTAATCCATCCAGCCTTCTCAGTCAACACTGCCATTTATAGCTGGGCACTGGGCCCAGCGACAAAGCCTGCAGGACAGGGGCGCATGCTGGAGGAAGGAGCATAGCTGCTTCAAATCAGATGTTGATCATGCAGGCAAGTGACTGGCTGACCTTTTTCACCCAGACCTTTCCTGGATCCCACACTCCACAAACCAAGCTGCACATTTTGTGAAGCACCCCCCCCCCCCTTGGCTTGCTGGCTTTGTCTGTTTGTCATCCAGAGTGGAGGGTGAAAGCCTGGACAACAAAGTCTTGTGGATTTTTGCAGTGTCCCTAAAGCTGCCAAGAACTCGTTTGGTTGATTTCCAGACAGCAAAGAATTTCTGCCAGAGGAGAAGTAGGAGGAGGAGAAATAGAGATAAAAGCTTGTGTGAGACGAAGAAGAAGAAGAAGAAGAAGAAGAAGAAGAAGAAGAAGAAGAAGA
>JAHTLZ010000017.1:2573125-2600229 GCA_023846285.1 Phrynocephalus versicolor
TTATTATTATTATTATTATTATTATTATTATTATTATTATTATTATTCTTATTATTATTCTTATTATTATTATTACCCCACCTTTCTCCTTGGAAAAGGACCCAAGGTTTGAAAGGTTGTCATACAGAGGAGGGGCAGGATCTGTTCTCGATCACCTCAGCATGCGGGACACTCCACCTTTTCCTCATCATTGCCCCTCATGAATTTGTTCCAATTTGACAGCGTCCTTGTCAAAGGGTGGTGTCCCAAAATGGATGCAGGCCTCAAGATGAGGCCTAGGCAGTGCCAAATGGAGGGGGGTAGTCTTCTGATGCTACCAAGTGTGGATGGGAACTTTGTTGGAAATATTGCCACCCACACACGATTCCTCTGAGAGGTTTTGCCTGAGAGGGACTTTTCCTGGACTGCAGTTGAATGTCTAGCAACAGCCCATAGTTTTCTCTCTGCCTCAGATTCTGTCCGTGCTTTTTTGCAGTTAGCCAGTGTTCTGTCAGCTTTAGCAATGGAGTCCGAAGATAGAGTGAAGTGTTCAGTCCGCTCTGTAGCCAGTCTGTCAGTTATGAAGCTAGTTGGTCAGTTAAGCTCAGCAATGTAAGAAATTAGCCCTTTTACTCAACATGATGTTTGGTTTTGATGCATGAAGAACTGTAAGTGAACAGAATTTCTTTTCCTAATTACCAGGGTCTCTGAATGGATGGTTGAGACAGTAAATACCAGTTGAGATAAGCGGACAAAAAGTGTTGGTCTGCGGAGGGAGACTTGAAGCTAGTTTGCTCTTTAGGTTCTTGACTGAACCATGTTATCCACTGCATCATTAAAGGAAGTTTATTATGATTTTATTTTAATTAAGGCCACACTTAATTTCCTCACATACTCTGCTCCCCAACATTTCTCCCTCTTGTTACATCTTTCTCTTTTTCCTTCATCTGGGACTGAGGAGTCTTACTTTCCACCCATCTTTCCTAAAAGAGACGTGGCCACCCTGAGACATACGTACATGTTCCCCTCTCTAGGGGGCTGCATCCGTCTCTTATACACCGAGAAGAAGGTATTTTCAAATATTGGTGCACACATATTTACTAGACACACTAGAAATTATGCCAGATGGGATGGAGTCACCAGTTTGTTTCGGCTGCTTGTGTGTTAATTAGACACCTGCTTCAGTCCTAGGAAAATCTGCACCCACAGATTTCTCCTCCGTTCCTTCGCGCACATGCATATGTGCAACCAGACACAGCCAACGACTGCACCGTACCTCCCACATAAAACTATCTCAGCTATTTGAACGTGTGAGGTGCAGAGTGTTAATTTGAAAGACAGGCTCTGTCTGGTAGTCAGGGCTCCTTCCCGGTGCAAATTGGGAAATGAAAGTCAGGTACCCAGGAGAGGCGGTGGCCCTTGCGAAAATCATACCATTGCATCACAGCGGCGGCATGTTTTTGCACCTGCTGATTGCGAGGGGCCTGCGTACCTTCAAGGAGGGGAAGCTCCCCTACCGAACAAAAGATATAATTAGATACCTTGTCTTTGTTTTCAAGGAAACAAAGCTGGAACTTGTCGGAACAGCTTCTTGGCTAATCCACAGGAGGAACAGGCTCCTTCCCTGACTGCTCTCGGAAGACTCACGGGTGGCCTATTTAGCAAAATCAACTGCGCATTAGGTAAACGTTCTTCCTGAAATATTCATTAAAATCCCAAGAAGAGCCATCAACAGAGGAAATACCCTCAAGACTTGAGCGCCAGCATCAGATGGCTTCCGTCTAGGAAACGGGAACAGAGGAGTCAGCCACCCTTGTTAAATATACTATTGGTCATATATCTGCATGTGTCCAAGACTGACTGGTTTTAAAAGGTACCCAATACCAAACACATCCCTGTGTCACTAGGAGCTGACCAACTGATCGATTGCTCCATTGCTTCTGTATTTCTTTACTTACCTGTGTGTCCTCCAACCCAAAGAGGATTTCAGGGCAATGGACAGGAAAACGGAGAATTCAAAACCAAAGGATCTTTAAATACTTTTTTTGCTTAATTTTTTTTAATTTGCCCGCGATGGCTCTTGCTGAGGGTTTTTCCCTCTTTTGATGCTAGTGTTGTTGTCCTGTTATTTATTGTTGATTTTAATTTCGCTGTAAACTGCCCAGAGTTCCTATTGGAAGATGGGCAGTATAGAAATGAAACAAATAAAAAAATAAATAAAATATATAATAAATTTAAACATGCACAGTAAAATCAAGAGACATACATTTTATGTGAGCCTGTTTTTTTTAATTAAAATGTAACATTCTCAGTTTTTAATAACTCAGCAACTGTGGTGGTTCTACAGAGAAGGTTCTCTGCTAGTAGGACAGGGGGAAAGCCCTCCTGCTTACCTTCGTGTATGGGATGAGACCCTTTTTTTCTCCAGATGTTTTGGACTACAATGTTCATAAGCTCTTCTTATTATAGCTGCATGAGAGTGCAGCAATGGATATTGTGCGACAGAATCAATCAGCATTCCATGAGGCAATTCTAAAAATAGAGACATGCTAACGAACAATGTATAACTTTGAAATTTCTGTTTTAAAAAGCTAGGAATTCTCCTTAAAAACAACAACCCTCCAGTTTTATGAATGTGGGATATTCTGCTTCTCTACCAACAATTCAAAACACCAGGGAACGGTCTGGTATTGCTGCACAATATTGTATCCGTTTTGGCAGCAGAAAAAGAGATGTCAAGCTTTACATCGCAAAGGCCAGCCTGAATGTTGACAACACCAATGATAGCAGTCACGATGGTCTACACAAGATACCCTCTGCTGCTCACTACCATTCACACTTGTTGAAAAGCAGCCCTGACAATTGCTTTGTGTTTGAGAAATGGTGAAGTGATGGGGGGAAAATCAGCTCCTGGGATTTTCCCTTGTGTGGTGTCACTGTGTGAACAGCCATGAGCAGAAGAGTGTGCCCTGCAGACCATCTCGACTGCTGCCATTGGTGCTGTCAACATTCAGGCGGCTGTCTGCTACGTCAATTGTGGTATCCTTTTTCCTGCTGGTAACAGACATGAGATTGTGCAGCAACACCAGTCCATTCCCTGATGGTTTGAACTGTGGCTACAGACACACAACACCCACGGGGGGTGTGATATGATTGAGACACACAAAATTATGCAGGGCGTGAGTGAAGTGGATAGCAGGACACTCTTCTCCTCTCACAAAATACCAGAACTAGGGGATGATATCCACTCAAATTGAGGGTTGGGAGAGAGATCAAACAAAATATTTTTTTATTCAGCGTGTTGTTAGTCTGTGAAATTCCCTGCCACAGGATGTGGTGATGGCATCTGGCCTGAATGCCTTCCAAAGGGGATTGGACAGATTCCTGGAGGAAAAGTCCATCACAGGTTACAAACCATGATGGAGATGTGTAATCTCCAGGCTTAAAACCGGGGTACTTCAAGGGCCAGATGCAGGGGAGTGGTATCAGGAGACAGATATCTAGTCTCATGCGCTCCCAGAGGTATTTGTTGGGGCCACTGTGAGATACAGGAAGCTGGACTAGATGGGCCGTTGGCCTGATCCAGCATGGCTCTTCTTATGTTCTTATGTTCACATTCATAAAATGAAGGGTTTTGTTTTGTTTTGTAGAATTGAAATGATCTTGATGGCCAAAGTTGATGGCTGTTGTAGGCAAACGAGCCCAAAGGGACAAAATGTATCGTCTTCTGCCTTAAAGATTGGGCAGGGTGTTCTGACAGGATTCGCTCCATAAAAATTTTGAGCCTCAAGCCCTTTAAGGCTTTGAATTGCCTTTAATGGTGAATAGTTGACCAGAGCCGCTCTTCCAGAGGTGGTGTTCAGTTCATAGCATTGGTCGATTTACACGCTTCTTTCCAATACCCTAGAAATTAAATTTGGAAATGGGGAAGCAGATGCGTCATCTCGAGTATCAGCGTGTGGGCAGAAGACACCACACAGTGGATAGCTTGCCAAAATACATACAAGGCTTGTATGCAGTTTTGAACCGTTGGCAACATATTGGTGAGCCATAATGTTTTGCTAGTTTATTTTAAACTGAAACAGCCGTTTCCTTCCTGCTTGTTGGAAGTCAGATTATTGTTGAGTAAACATATCCAGCATGCAAAATGTTGGAGTTCTGTTTACAACCTTGCATGCTCTCTGTGGTTTGTATGGCTGGGAGGTGCTTTTTTGGGCCAATGTTTTTGTCTATCACTAACCAACTGTGCCTTTAACTTCAAAGAGAGCCCCACCTGTTTTTTTTCATAATCCCTTAATTATTGTTTGATACCACCTCTCTGCTATCTCTTTCCCTCTCTTATCCTTCTTTCTGTGTAGCTTGGTTGGTGAAGGGCTTTGTAAGTCATAACTAACACCTTAAATCTGAAAGAATTGAGCCCTGATCAAGAAAACATGATCTAACCTGGTGGTTCTCAACCTTCCTAATGCCATGACCCTTTAATAGAGTTCCTCATGTCGTGGTGACCCCCTTGCCCTGCTTGGAAGAGGCCACAAGCCCCCTCTGGCAGGCCATTGCCCCAGGTGCCATAAAGAACTTCCCTCTACAGGCAGCCTCAGCCAATCGCAGGATCTGGTGCCATGGACTGACATCCCCTCCAACCTATCAACCCATAACTCACTCTTCCCCCCCTTCTCCCCCCTCCCCCTCCAGACCCAAGCCGTTTGTGCTTTTTTCTTCACTGGCTCATGGCAACCCCTGTGAAATGGTCATTCGACCCCCAATGGGGTCCCGGCCCCCCTGGTTGGGAACCACTGATCTAACCTTTTAGCCTCTGAAATAAGCAGGCTGTGTCATTCTGAACTAGTTGTAGCTTCTGTATCAGGCAGGGAGGCCCCACATAGAGACAATGATACGAAATGAGTTTTCATTAGGAGCCATTTCTGGCCAATAAGAGCTGTTTGCCAACAGAACAGACCACTCCAGAAAACCTTTCATGGGACGCTTCAGAACCAAAGTTGGGAGGCCATCGAGTTTACCTCTGCACTTTTGTCAAGGTTCCTTACAGCTCTACTGAGCTCTGGTTCTGTTTTATTTTACTTTTTTCTGTAAGAACCAAGCCTTCTGAAAACCGTGGACCATTACTGACGCCTAATTTCATCATTTTGCTTCAGCGTCCACCCTCAGGAACTGGAAAATGTTGCTTGTGTCAGCAAATAGTTTGCTTGAAATAATCGCCATTTGTGGGACAACGCCGAGGAAGCTGGGAGGGCACCCATTTCCTGCCAGCTGCAAATTCCAATAATATCAGTCTTGCCAACTTCAGCACTTTGGGTCAAGTAATGCAATCCAGGGTTCTTCTTCCTCCTCCTCCTCCTCTCTCTCTCTCTCTGAAAAAGCATCCTTCCTTTGGAAGTGGTGCGGTTTCCAGGGAATCTGGCATTTCAAGGGACTGAGAAAGTTTCCAAGACTTTGTGGCTACAGAAAAGTAGTTTGGAATTAGAAACCATCAAATGGAATGGGATTGTTTCCATGCATATTTCCCACACGGGTCTTCTCTGGTTCTGCTGAGCTGTAAGCATTTGGTGGTGAATCACTGGGACGTGTTGATAACATCTTTAAGAGCAGAGTCTAATTAACAGCTTGATTGCAAATGAGACAAGGTCAGGGGAGGAAGAACCAGACCAAATCTCAAGAGCAGCTAGATCGATACCTAACAGCCAGCCAGCCAGCCAGAAAAACCAGTATCTAGGTAGTCGAGCTCCTCCGAAGCCTGGGGAGAAGACAAGACTTCAGACTTGAGAAATTGCCGTCCTTGAATCCACAAATCCATCCCACGCCATGTGGTGCAAATGATATACCTACATGGAATTAACAGACTCTCAGCCCAGATACTAACTTCAGTATCAGAATTGAATAAAGCTGACTGGAAAACTGAAACTGTTGCTCATTTATGGAGATTTATTCAGCAATCTACCAGTACTGTACAGTGGACCCTTGTATAACAAACAGCTTGTATAACATAAAATTTGTACAACATAAAAATTCCGGAGATAGGAGAAATTTGCTTTACATAATTGCCTATGGGGAGAATCCATACAACATAAAAATGGGATCACTCCGTTTTCAATGCATTCCTATGGGAATTTGTATAAAGGAAAATTTGCTTAACATAATTACATTTGGAACAAATTAATTCCTTTATACAAGATACCACTGTATATCTATATCTATTTCACGTGCACCCCTACTTTAGAAGGAGCCAACTCTGTCTACAGGGCCAGCAACTCTGCTGAAAATGAAGGAGCAATTCATACTTGTGAAATGTCACAGACCAGGGGTGGGCAATGCATGGGCCATAAACCTGAGGAAGGGGGCTGTCCTCAGCACCTTCTCCCCCCCCCCCCCCAATAAAACATTTTTAAATAAAATTTCATGGTGGGTGCCTACAGACTATTGGGGTGTGTGGAGGAGTAAAGTCACCCACCCCGTCCTAAAATCAGGGTAAGAACAGATCAATTTGGGCCTTGCAAATTTTGGGTTACAATTCTGATCTTCTGTAGGCTGCATGGGTGAAAGACAAGAATGTAAATCGTTACTTACATTGTATTTGCAGCCAAGAACAAAACATTGCTAACATGTTCTCCCCTCTGAGCATGAGTGGATGAATTTGTGTGCAGTTTTCAAACTTAGGGGGATTTTGTAAAACATCTGTAAAACTGATCCATCTCCCCTTTTTTGTACAGAACCTTGTGCAAAAATCAAGGTTTTGCATAAACCATGACTTTTGCCCAAAATTCAAGGGTCCTGTCTTTTGATTGGAACTCCCCTCCTTTATTGCATTTAGCTTTCTATCTTTGAGCTAAAAAAACACACCCAGTGGTGACTTTTATTAATTGCCAACTAGAACAGACTTAGTGAAACTCCCCTTGCCTTCTGCAGATATAGCAAAGCAAGAAAACTCAGCCACTGTTTTATGTTTTCATCTTCCCCCATACAATTTTCCAAAAAAAAAAAATCAGTGTTTTTTTGTTTGCCTGCTACTGCTGAAAAAAGGAGTGTTCTTTTCACTCTTGTGCAGAAGCAGAGTTCTTATAGCACTTGACACTTTCTGATAGGATGTTGCAACATCCTGTCAGTGGGATGTTTGTTCAACAAGGATGGACATAATACAATATAAACAATGTTTGATCCTTGTTTGAAGACAAACATCCCATCAAAAAGTGTATCCTTCCTGTAGGATCCCTCATGAACAAAGGCATGAATTTGCAGGAACAGAATGCAGCAACCTGGCTAAAGCTCAAACAAAGGGGGTGGGAGAGGAATATACATAAGAACATGCTCTAGTTCGCACTGGGCAAAATTCCAACCAAGAAGCAGCTTTCAATGCGTTATCTTTCCCTCTCCCTAGTGCTGGCCAATCAGGAGCTGTGCAAGAACATGTATCATCCCGCCTCCCTGTCTGATTGGCCAGCGCCAGGGAGAGGGAAGGATGACACACTGAAGGCTGCTTCCTGGTTGGAATTTCAGCTAGCGTGAACTACGGCAAGGTAGGACAGTGGTTCATTTTGTTCCGGAGGGTGGGACTAGATTCTGAGCACCAGCTGTGCTGGCGTGTTTCATTTCAGAACCAGTCCCCTTCCGAAACAAAATGCCCATCTCTAGTTATGATGTTCCATAGCATTGGTGGTCCTGTCCAGTTCTCATGTTGACCACTGCTGAAACTACCCTGGTCATAGCTAGTGCTGTCCTGTCCCTGCGACATCAGCGGCAGGACAACACTGGGGTGGAGAGCTTGCAGGAAGCACCGACTGGAGAAACCAGCACCAGTCAGGGTGCACAGACGATCTCAAGGTCAGCCCTATCAACATTCTCACCTTTCTCCATATCAGCCTTCTTCCTTTTCCTATTCAAGGGCCGTGTTTAAGTAGAGCAGACTGTCATATTGTTGATGAGGTTCCTTTGCTTCGGTGACTTACCGTGTACAATGCATTCTGATAAGGCCATTACCGGGACTCCTAATATTGGATTTTTGATTATTCTGGGTGGGCGTGTGTCTCTGTTTCTCTTCCACCACCCTAGCAAATGCCTGATTAATTTTTCACAGGGCTTTGTGCTCTTGTCTCTTTGGCTATATGGCAGGGTCAAAATGCTTCACAAAACCCACCGAATATCAACACAATAATGTTCTTTATGCTGTGCCCTACAGAAGCTCACCAGGTTGTTAAAACATGCATCTGCTCCAAAGCAGGCACAGTATTAGAAACACAAGCAAGGACAAAAGAGGGCGGAGGTGGCTGGGCAGAATTGTGTAGTGATGCAGTTCAAGACACTTTTACAGTTTAACTAAGTGCAGCACATTTAAGGAACAACACAGAGGCTCTTGGGGAGAAATGTAAATAGCTGTTAGAAATTGTTAGAGCCTGGAAGCCTGCCAGGCAGGGATCAGATCTGACCTTTATCTATCAATCTACATTTCTCCCCGTTGGGGACACAAAGCAGCACACCTCAATTTAAACTATAAAACAATCAGCAATTTTAAAAATTCTATATACAGTGATCCCCCGCCTATTGTGGGGGTTAGGGACCCAACCCAACCCGCAATAATTGAAAATCCGCAATATGCGGGTGCAGGTCGGGCCGAGCCTGGGGGGCCTAGCTGGGGGCTCTTGTATTTACCCCCAGCCTGGCGCTGCCCTGAACCGGCCTGCAAGGGCCTTCTGGAGGCCCCAAGTGGGCCTTCCTGCAAACCAGAAGTGACTTCCGAATTGCCTAAAATCATTTCTGAGGGCTCTGACAGGCCTAGACAGGCCCTCAGAGGCCTCAGAAATGATTTTTGGCAATACAGAACTCACTTCCAGTTTACTGGAAGTCACTTCTGGTTAGCAGGAAGGCCCTCGCAGGGCCGTTTGGGGCAGCACCAATCCTGGGGTAAGTACGGGAGGCCTGAAACAGGCCTTTCCCGCCTTACCCCAGGGGGCCTTTTTTATATACTGTGTTCCCGCGATATAGCAAGACCGCAGTATATGAACTGCGAAAGGGCGAGGCACCACTGTACTGTAAAAATATTAAAAACAATTAAACATTCCTTAACAATTAACAATTAAATGTTAACAACATTAATTAATTGTTACTCAATTGTTAATTGATCAACATTGATTGTTAATTAATTAACAATTAAATGTTCTTTTTAAAATTTCTAATAGTGGCCTATAAAGGTATCACCTGTAACCTACTTTTGCAATCAGAAGATTAAAAACAAATTTAAAATATATTTTAAAACCATCTGAAAACCTGTACGTTGATAAACAAAGGTGGTAGGGGATGTACCACCACCAGCTCTGTGCACTCGGGGTGATCTCTGCGAGGAACATTTCCAGAACTGTTGATTCAATTCTATAGAGGTGTTATTGAATCTATCATCTGTTGCTCTATAACTGTCTGGTTTAGTTCTGCGATTAAGCAAGACAGATATAGAGTTCAAAAGATAATTGGAACTGTAGAAAAAATTATTTTTACTAATTTGCCATCTATTGTGGAACTGTATACCACACGAGCTAAAAAGAGGGCAATGAAAATATATAGATTCCACACATCCTGGACATAATCTGTTTTGTTACCCTCAGGGTGACGTTTTAGGGCATTGCATACTAGGTCAACTAGATATAAAGATAGTTTCTTTCCAAGTGCTATCAAACTGTTGAATAATTAATTTCTGCTTCTTTTCTTCCCTTTTTAATAATAGGTTATATTGTATTGTTGTGCTGTGTTTTTATTGTTGAATATATGATTCTTATATTTCCTTTTATATATGGAGAGCATTTTTTACCAAAACAAATTCTGGGTGTGTCCAACCACACTTGGCCAATAAAAAGGATTCTGATTCTGATTCTGAAAGCACAGTGGAGGATTCAAATTCCTGGCCCCTGGCTCTGCAGCCAAGTGCTCCAACCCACCGAGCTACACTCGCTCTTCTGGCCCATCACCAGTGGCCAAACAACCCCCTGGTCCTCCTTCAGAATTTCGCCAAGTATGCCTGCTTTCCAGGGGCACTTTGCCAATCACACCTCTGAACTGGCCTATGAACTACAGAAGAGTGAAATTGGGCCTTGGGGTGTGGCTTAGGGGAGGGGCATTGTTTTTATTTTGTTTTGTTTTGTTTATTTTTTGTTTTTGTCATTGTTTTGTAGATAAGGACCCACAATATGGCTGAGGGAACAGGAAGGTGGGAGGGCAATGGAGGGGGCAGCTATTGAGCTCGTGCTGGGTAGGGGAAGGTGATATTGACTGACATCCCCTCCTACCTATTAAGCTG
Organism: Phrynocephalus versicolor; assembly: GCA_023846285.1. Taxonomy (NCBI): domain Eukaryota; kingdom Metazoa; phylum Chordata; class Lepidosauria; order Squamata; family Agamidae; genus Phrynocephalus; species Phrynocephalus versicolor. The sequence goes on from JAHTLZ010000017.1 coordinate 2,583,399, forward strand.
TAACTCACTCTTCCCCCCCCTTCCTCCCCCTTCCTCCCCCTCCTCCTCCAGACCCAAGCTGTTTGTGCCTTTTTCTTCACTGGCTCATGGCGCCCCCTGTGAAATTGTTGTTTGATGCCCAAAGGGGTCCCGCCCCCCAGGTTGAGAACCACTGTACTAATGGGGCAGGATGTAAATCACATCAATCAATACATTTTTAAAAAATGAATTGAATGCAAACAGGCTGCAGATGCAAGTGCAGTCGATCAGCCAGGAATATTCATATGTCAAGTAAAACATTGAAATTGTGGCAACTGGACTTCTTTTCTTCTGGGACTGAACCGTTTCACTACTTATCCAAGTAGCTTCTTCAGTCTGAGAAAAGTCGGTGTAAGGCTTCCAATTTATAGTTCACCTTGGTTTCACCCCCCACCCTGATCTGAACAGGCTCTTTAGGTGGACAGTGGCCTGGGGTGTGTGAAAGCCACACCTATGCAACCTTTCCCAACACCCATTAAGCACCGGTCGTTAGCAGTGGCCTTCCTGCTGGAGGTGTCAATTGGTTTCGATCCCTCTGAGGGATGAAAGGGCCGCATGGTAAATGGGAGACAAATTGTGCCTAAGTCACTAAAGTGTCTAATGCCATATTCTAGGATTATTGCTGGGTGTGCTGTCCCTCACCTCAAGAACAGGCCTAAGGAAAGTCACGCTTGCAGCCAGTACTGGTGGTTGTTCGGTTTTTTGTTTCGACCGATGCTGGCCCACAGTGCAAGAGCAGTGCTAGACCTCAGGGCCAACGGATAGGAACTGAACATCCAGGAACTCTCATCCAGCAAGCGGGAGATGATCTGAACAGGGCTTGCTTGTCTGCAACTGGACGGACATAAACATGACACTGGGGCTCATGGCAGCATCCTTTCCTCTTCCTTCAAAAGCTATTCTGAGGTCAAATGCTGGCCAGCTGGGCACGTGTGTCCACTCGTTCGTGTGCATGTCCCTCCTGTCTCTGAATAAATGGGCGTAAGAGTGGCTTACCATACAAAAAATGTATGGATTGATGTGATTTACATCCTGCCCCATTAGTACAGTGGTTCTCAACCTGGGGGTCGGGACCCCTTTGGGCATCAAACGACACTATTGCTGAATAGGCAATAAAATGCAATAAAGCAGTGTGCCCTAGATGCCCTAAGCACATCCAATCTCGCCTGATTTCGGAAGCTAAGCAGGGTCGGTCCTGGTTTAGTACTTGGATGGGCGTCCACCAGGGACTACCAGGTGCTGTAGGTGCCTGGAGTAGGAACTAGCAAGCCACTCCAGTATTCCTGCCGAGACGATGCAAAACACACACACACACACACACACACACAGAGTGTTTAAAAGCAATGATACATATTACTGTACATCCTAAAAATGACTTCAGGGCACAAAAGGTCAGCAAGTGAAAAAGTGCAATAACTCCTTATTAAAACCACTTCCTTGCTGGAAAGATGCAAATGGGCCTAGATACTTTCCCTATTTTTGTTCCTTTTACAGCATTATCTTTTTCTATACCCAAATGAATTTAGCACCAGGGTATTAGCAGACTGGGGGATGTACCCGACAGGGGCCTGTTTTTTAATTTTATTTTGCATTCTCTGGCCACTTCCATATTACAGCATGCCTCTCTTCCTGCCCTTACCTGTCCCCACCCCTTCCCTCCCGAGGGGCAAGTTCCTAAGCAGTTGGTACCTGTCTCAGCATCCCGAAAGCACCACTTCCGGGGAAACGCCTTTGTAGCCCTGTGCTGAGACAAAAGCATCACAGCCATTAATCAGAGAGCAATAGTGACAGGAGGATGCCAAGGAAAGGGGGAAGAGAAGGACAAAGGGAGGGCGGGGAAGACATGCATCCCGGGAGAAAAGAAACCAAACGGCATGTGGTTTGTAGAGAATTAAAACTTCAAAACAGCCCCACATGGTTTCGGCTGGAGGCAAATCCAAGCAAGCTTCTGTCCCTGGAATCCGCAAAAATGGGGATTATTATTCTTAAAATATATTTACGGTGCCCTTTGAAATGCTGTATTAGAAGCAGCTGGTGGGCTGGGTGTGTGGCGGTGCAGCAAGAGACAAACAGAGAGATGGAGGGACAGTACGGTGGACCCTCCTATAACAAATGGTTTGTATAACATAAAATCCGTACAGCATACAAAATTCCAGAGATAGGGGAAATTTGCTTAACAGAATCGCCTATGGGGCAAATTTGTACAACAAAAAATGGTCGTGATTAGGGATCACTCTGTTCTCAATGCATTCCTATGGGAAATTTGTATAAAGGAAAATTTGCTTAGCATAATTTCATTTGGAACGAATGAATTCCTTTATTATAATACAAAGTACTACTGTACATATAATACGGACACCCATACACTGTCCAGGTCTGAACACACAGAGGGCGCATGTTTTAATATATTGTATTTATTGTATTTAAATGTTTTATTGTTTTAATTTTATTGCAATTTGATGTTTTAATTGTCTAAATTGTTTACTTTGATTGTGAGCCGCCCAGAGAGACCTTTGGGTAGTGGGCAGCATACAAGCTACATAAATAAATAAAATAAATAAATAAATATAAGCGGCCGGTAGTCCTAAAACAGGCAGACCTACCCGCGAAACCTGGGACTTACTCCCAGGTAACGGCGCCCCGGGCACGGGCAGCTTTGTACTTCGCTTCCTCGAGAGGAAGCAGATCACGCCTCCTCCTCCTCCTCCTCCTCCCCGGCTTGCGCAAGGTCGGGAGCAGCCCAACCGGCTCCACCGGAGGCCACCCCCGGAGCCGGGCGGGGAAAGGCGAAGTGGGCGCGCTCTGGGCCGGTGCAAGGCAGGGGCGGCGCGCCCGGGCGGGCGAGCGGGCACGTGCGACCCGCGGGAAAGGGTTCCTGCGCCGCAGCAGCAGCAGTGGCGGTGGCGGCGGGAAAGAGGGAGGGGGGCGCTAGCCGCGGAGGGAGGCGGTGGCCAGCGGAGGAGCCGGGCGGGGGGATGTTGGAGAAGAGAAGCCACCGGGAAATGGGCGTGATCGCCCAGCCTGGCGGATGGGTTGCAATGCCCGCGGTTGCCCGAGCGCGGCGGGCGCCTTGATCGGCGGCCAGAGGGAGGCGCCCGGTTCCTTCTTAGCGGCGGTTCCTGCCAGCCACGCAGCCCCGGCCAGAGCCGCGGCGGCCGAGGCGGAGAGAGACCCGGAGGCGCCTCGGTCCCTACCCGGCCCTTCCCAAGCCCGATCCGGGCAGATCTCGTTTCTTTCCTTCTCCTCCTCCTCCTCCTTTTCCTCCAGACGCCGGCCAAGATCCCCCCTCCCTTTTCCCGGGCTGGACGGAGAGGCGCTCCGATCCTTCCGCCTCGCCTTCTCCGGCTGTCTCCGATCCGGGCTTGGTTTAGGACCCGGCGCGCTGAGAACCAAGGGCAGGCAACCCGCCGGCTATCGTGTGAAGCCGCCCCCCTCGGGTGACCTTGCGGGGATGCGGCGGCAGCGGCGAGGGGCGTGTTCGAGCATCGCCGACCCGCGCCCAACCGGCCGCAGCTCCTCCGCCGGCGGCTGACTCGGGAGCAGGATCCAGACGGAGGCAAAAACGAGGACGAGGAGGGCTGAGACGACTCGCCCCTTCCGATCCGGACGTTGCGGGGAGGAGGGAACAGCTCCTTTATTTTATTTTATTTTATTTTATTTTATTTTAATTGCCAAGGGTCTGCGATCGGTCCAAAGAGGGCGAGCGGCGAGCGAGGCGCGCCGTTCGCACGAGACGCCCCGCCCCGCCTTGCCTTCCCCTCCTCGGCTCGCGCGACCCAGAGCGAACGTCTGAACGCGCCCCCGCCGCCGCGCGCCCGATGTTCGCCGAATTCCGCTCCAAAGGCAAGCCCTTGTCGGACGCCGGAGGCGGGCAGGAGCGGGCGCTGGCCATGAACTGCGCCGGGGAGACCAAGGAGATGGAAGGTAAGGAGCCCAAAAGAGAGCGGAGAGGCGGGGGGGGGGGGAGGGAGGATGATGGGGAAGGATGATGGACAGGAGGCAAGCTTGCGCCAACCTTCCTTCCCTTTGTGAGCAGCTGGTGGGAAGGAGACGGTCTCCCCGCCTGGGGCTGGGTAGAAGGGGAGGGCGCGGATCTCAGCTCCCATCATCCCCCGCCAGCGCACCGAGTGGGATGATGGAAGCTGGGATCCGCGCCCTCCCCTTCTACCCAGCGCCGGATCGGGGATGGCCGCTGGGCGTGGAGAGGAGGGGACGTTGGAGAGGATGATGTACACCCCCACCCTGAAATATCTCTGATCCCTGGGCTTGTGTAGAAGATGTCCGAGCTGGCAGCCTTCGCCTGTTGTCCAGGTAGGTGTCCAACGGGTAGAGCAGTGATGGCGAACCTATGGCACCGGTGCCAAAGGCAGCACTCGGAGCCCTTTCTGTGGGCACCCGACATTGCCCCTTCATAGCCACCTGTATACAAGTTAAATTACTCCATTGGCACTTTGCAAAAAAAAAAATAGTGGGTTTTGAATTGCAGTTTGGGCACTCGGTCTCTAAAAGGTTCGCCATCACTGGGGTAGAGAGACAGTGGGAGAAATCGGAGCCCCTCCCTGTCGGAGTCACCCTACCTGAGAGGGTTGTTCTGGGGGGACCAGAAGGCAGGAGGAGAGCTTTGGACTCCGGTGAACAAAAGCAATATCTCGAGCGCCACTGACACGGGAGGGGTACCTGCCTCTCCTCTTGGACTTCTTCAGGCGGTCAAAATAAGGATTTTGCGAGCTTAACCGGGAGCAGTTGGGTGATCTCCGTGAATCAAGGGGTGAACATAAAAAGAACACCCCATTTTAAAGAGCTAAGTCCTGGAGATTGCTTGTTTCGGGAAGGAATCCCCTGTGGCTTCATTAGTGTTTGCCAACCAGATAGAAAGGCATTGAGCTGGAAGTGGATGCGGCATTTACCCTAGTGTGTGGATGCCTTTTGTCGGGGCTGATGAATGTTTTACTCTGTAGGGTGGGGCCCTCTGTGAATTCTAACAAATGATAGGCAAGAGTCTGGAAGACAGAGTGAACCGAAGCTGAAAGGTCTCCCTTGCTGCCTATTTCAACTTGTGTTTTGGATGCACCGGGGTTATTTCGTCTGAGACTCAAGTATCGCTCTGCATGTGCTCCAGGGTACTGTTTTCTCTGCAGCTGCTTTGTGAGTTCCTTTCTCTCCCCATCTGAGAGAGTTAAAGCTTAAATTAAACCCTCCATCGAGTGTGGAGACCTTTCCGAACAGCATAGAGAGGACTGTTGCAATGCCAGGGCAGTGAAATATTTAACAGAAGAAGAATGAAAAATTTATACAGTCCAGCTTGGCATGCCCCAAGCTGGCTTACAGCCTGGACCAAGGTTGTATTAAGAAGTTGCTCTGTTGGTTTCAACAGGACCAGCTAGCAAATTTGAGTACTGAGCATCTTAAGGTCGGTACCTCTCAGCCCCTTCCTAAGCACAAGTAGCGATAGAACGATCCCACTTGGCGGAAGAGGCTTCTGAGTGAACCAGTGCATGAGTGGGTTGCGCACCGGTGTTCCTAAGCACAGTTATCCTCAAAGATGGACAGATGCGTGCAAGCAGCATTTCCTTTCTGATCAGATAATCCAGAGCATGTATCCGTGCCCTGTCCATACACGCAAGGGATTAGAAGGCATTTGAAGGGCATTCCCGCTATCACGCCCTGTTGATATGCCCCCGCCGGAGCCACCTTCAGCCGATCCCATCTGGAAGACACCTTGTTAGGGGAAGGCGGGCTTAGTGTCCTCAACCCCCATGTAGGTGACCTTGCTGGGCTCCAAATAGGAGTCTCCCACCAATCTTCTTTCAGCAGGAATGCCAGGGGTTGCTAATCAGAGTTGGCAACTGCAGAGATTGGACTGGAGGCAGGGTGGGCTAGTGGTTATAGGCGACACACAGCCAACCATGTTTGTTTCATCTGGTCTACCTCACAGAGCTGCTGTGAGAACAACACGGAGAGGCAGAGACTACCAGTAAATAAAAGCCAGTACTAAATGAAGGAAGGAATAAGTCAGTCAGTCAAAAATGGTAGTGAATGAATGAATGAATGAATCAATTAACCAACCAACCAACCAACCAACCAACCAACCAACCAACCAACCAACCAACCAGCCAGCCAGCCAGCCAGCCAGCCAGCCAGCCAGCCAGCCAACCAACCAACCAGCCAACCAACCTGATTAATGATTAATCTCAATGATGAAGATCGGAGTAGCTTTGTAATAAGCTTTGTTAGGAAGCTGTCCATATTGATCTAAACCTGGTCCAACACAGGCAGTATGGACTCCAGACAACATCCTGGAAGAAGTGGCTCGGAAATAACATTTAACCTGTCAAGGTGAAAGGGGTGAGTGGAATTGGAGGGTCATCGAATCATAGAATCACAGAATTATAGAATCTTGGAGTTGAAAGAGAACTCAAGGGCCATCCACTCCAACCCCCTGCCATGCAGGAACCCCCATCACAGGACTCCCGACAGATGGCCATCCAGCCTCTGCTTAAAAACCTCCAAAGAAGGAGAGTCCACCACCCTCCTTTGTGGCAGCATATTTCACTGCTGAACAGCTCTAACCGTCAGGAAGTTCTTCTTAATGTTTAAAACTGAATCTCTTCTCCTGAAGTTTGAGACCATTGCCCCACGCCCTAGTCTCTGAAGCCATGGAAAACAAACCTGTTTCCTCTTCAATATGACATCCTTTCAAAGATTTAAACATGGCTATCATAACCCCTCTCAGTCTTTTTTTTTTGAAAGGCTAAACATTCCCAGATTCCTAAGCAGTTCATCATAAGACATTTCTTCCAGACCTTCAACCATCCTGGGAGCCATCCTCTGGACCCGTTCGAGGTTGTCAACATCCTTTTTAAGTTGAGGAGCGCAGAACTGGACATAGTACTCCAGGTGGGGTCTGACCAGAGCAAAATAGAGTGGTACTATCACTTCCTTTGCTCTAGAAACTATGCTTCTCTTGATGCAACCAAGAATCGCATTGGCTTTCTTGGCCACTGCGTCACACTGCTGACTCATCTTCAATTTGTGGTCCACCAAGACTTCCAGATCCCTTTCACAGATACTATTTTCCAGCCAGGTATCTCCCATCCTATATCTATGCAATTCATTTTTCTGCCTAGTTGCAGAATTGTACATTTTTGTCTGTTGAAACTCATTCTATTTGTTTTGTCCCTGTACTCTAATCTGTCAAGGTCCTTTTGGATTTTTATCCTATCCTCAAGGTAGGGTTAGCTACCCTCCCAATTTGGTATCATCTGCAAATTTAATCAGTCTACTCTTTATTCCTTCCTCCAAGTCATTAATAAAGATGTTGAATAGCACCAGACCCAGAACAGAACTGGTCGCCCTTCTCCATGCTGTGGAGAAGCCATTTACAATCACCCTTTGTGTATGATCAGTCAACCAATTACAAATCCACCTGACAGTAGCATTGTCTGTCCCACATTCTACTAACTTCTTTGCAAGTATGTCATGGGGAACCTTATTGAAAGCCTTACTGAAAACAAGATAAACAACATCCACAGAATTCCCCTCATCCACCAGGCCTGTAACTGTATCAAAGAAAGACATCAAATTGGTCTGGCATGACTTGTTTTTAAGAGACCCATGTTGACTTCTAGTAATGTCAGAGGGACGCCTTTAGTGTTTCAAACATAGCATTTTTAAAATATTTTTTTTTATTTCCCACTACTTCCAAAACCTTCAGACGTACCTTTTGGCTTGTCCTTTTTTTAATGCAAAAATAATGATTTTAGCATTGCCATGTTAAAGTTATCAGATAATTTCCAAGCTTTGGGTAGCACAGGCAACCCTCTTTCTTCCCACAAACTACTAGGACAGTGATGGCAAACCTTTTAGAGACCGAGTGCCCAAAATGTGATTCAAAACCCACTAATTTTTTTGCAAAGTGCTAATACAGCAATTTAACCTGAATGCAGCTGGCTGTGAAGGGGCGATGTTGGGTGCCCACAGGAAGGGCTCTGAGTGCCACCTTTGGCCCCCATGCCATAGGTTCACCAGCACTGTCCTAGGATATTATGCAATAGTTCAGAGAGGTTCCTTTTCCCATTTCAGATGGGAAGTTGGTAGGGTATGAACTAGAGATGGGCATGAAATGAACAATTTTTTGTTTCCGTTTTCGTTTTTTCGTTTCGTTACATAATGAAACGACAAACGAATTTTGTCCCTAAAATGAAACAAAACGAACAGAAACACCAGAAATTTTGTCGTGTGTTTTGTTTCCGTTACTGCGATATGAGTGAATTGCTTAAAATCCTAAAAAAAGTCACCAAAAAATGAAAGAAATGGTAACGAAATGGTAATGAAACGAACGAAAACGAAAACGATTTTTTTTTTTGCAAAAATTCACGAAAAACGGAAACGAACCGAAACGGACCCTCCAAACGACAAACGACAAATGAAATGCCATTTTTTTGGTTCGTGCCCATCTCTAGTATGAACCTTCATTCAAAGCCAGAGCAGAGAGTTCCACAGGCCATTCCAGAAATCTTACCACTCCACCTCTCTCTGGCCTGCAGAACAAAGCAAAGCATGCTGCTTATATATTGCCCCACAGCACTTAAAACACGCTCTGGGCAGTTTACAGTTTAATTATGCAGGCTACCCATTGCACATATGCACCCACTCACCCAACAAGCTGGGTACTCAGTTTACCAACCATGGAAGGATAGAAGGCTGAGTGAACCTCAAGCCAGCTACTTGAGACTGAACCCTTGTTGTGAAAAGAGTTTTGGCTGCAGTACTACAGTTTAACCACTGCACCACAATGCTCTCACGAATTGTGAAATCTAGTTGTTGCGACGTTACAGTCGTGACTGACTCTTGATGACCATGTGTCCATGGAGTTTTCTTGGCAGGAATACTGGAGTGGCTTTGCCAGTCCCTACTCCAGGTGCCTACAGCACCTGGCATTCCCTGGTGGTCTCCCATCCAAGTGCTAGCCAGGCAGGACCCTGCTTAGCTTCCCAGATCAGGCGAGATCGGATGTGCTCAGGTCATCTAGGCAGCTGTGAAATCTAGTACCCAACAGCAGATTTTTATTTGCATTTATTTGCTTTCTGCATTCCTCCCCCCCCCCCAGCTCCCCAGGTGATAGAAAATAGATAGATAAATATTGTCATTGTCCTGTGCAGAACAATGAGATTGAAAGAATCTACATCAGCTTTTACGTGTTGGTGAAGATAGTTCGGTTTCAAGAATGACATCCCGCCATCCTCTTCCCACTTACCCATCCTAGCCTTAAAGGCTGGAGCAGGTGAAGAGTAGCACTACCTGCTCTCATTCATCCTCATGCCAGTTTTCTGACTCAACTTAATACCCTGTTTCCCTGAAAATAAGACCACCCCCAAAAATAAGCCCTAGCAGGATTTCTATGCATTTGTTAAATATAAGCCCTACCCTGAAAATAAGACCTAGTAATGGGTGTGGCTATGGTTGTGTGCAGGGCTGACATTCAAGCATATTATACTTAATAAAAGTAAGACATCCCCTGAAAATAAGCCCTAGCGTGTCTTCTTGAGAAAAAATAAATATAAGACAGTGTCTTATTTTCGGGGGAACACGGTATTATTTCCATTTTACAGATAAGGAATCAGTAGTATTTCACCCATGTTGCTGACCATGGCCTTCAGGGGTTAAGTGAACTCAAGAAGGCTGACATAAGATGTGGATCTGTCTTCCAACTTTTTTTTCCTTTGAAAAAGAACTAGATCAAAGAAATTAATTGAGGCTAAATATAAAGGGGGCAGGAGGAGGAATGAGCCTTCATGGGGGTCCTTTCACCCAGAGAAAGGCAGCATAGAATTAATAAGTAACTACAGTGGTACCTTGTATAAAGGAATCAATTCATTCCAAATGAAATTCTGTTAAGCAAATTGTCCTTTATACAAATTTCCCATAGGAGTACACTGAAAATGGAGTAATCCCTAATCGCGACCATTTTTATGTTGTACGGATTCACCCCATAGGAGATTCTGTTAAGCAAATTTCCCTTATCTCTGGAATTTTTCATTATGTACAAATTTTATGTTATACAAACCATTTGTTATACAAAGGTCCACTGTAGTTAAAAGTAATATGCCCGTGACTGAATGGTTGGAAAAATTCTTCTTTCAGATTACAATTCCCAGAATCCATAGCGGCTAGATTCTGGAAACTCTGATCACAATTTCTCTCAGTCATAGACAAACAGAGACCCAACCAGAACCACAATATATCATCTGGAAGTTCTGTTCTATAATTCTTAACAAGTGGGATCCGGGTGCATTTTTTACCATAAGAAGGAAGATGCGCTCTGCACATGCTCACTTCCTTGTACAATGCTTTGTATTTCAGCCCAGCAAGTGCCAGAACAAGGTCCCTTCTTGCCTTGGCACCCCACAAAAAGAGAATTAATGGGACTTGTGTTGTTTCTGCTACCGTGTAATATTTAATTTGAATGTCTTCTTAAACCTTGTGTTTAGAGAGAGAGTCATAATATTTACCTAAGAAGAGGATGGTGCTGGAGGGCAGGAAGCCAAGTGTTGCGGTTGTAAAGTTGTTTTGTCAGGCTGCAAAGGGGAAGAGAGGGGTCAGGGTTAGCTTCCTTTTGATCACACCTCTTGCAAGGCGGAGGAACACTTGCCCGGATCTTCAAAGGCTTTGATTAAGACCAGGAAGAAGAAAAGAAAAACACGCCAGACATCATAAAACTTGGGCTCTGATAGAGGAGCAATTCAGGTGGCTTCAGCCAGGGATGGGAACCAGCATGTCTTGAGAACAGTAGATAAGCATATCCCAAAGACGTAAAGTTCTGCCTCTCCCATAGGAAGCTGCCTTCTACTGAGTTGGATCCATGACTCATCTAAGCCCAATAAGGATGACACCGACCTGCCCTTACCTGGAGATGCCCGAGATTGGCTGCCTAACCTCCTCGGGCCAACACCTACTATTCCTAGGGAAAAAAGTTAAAGCAGGCATGTCCAAACTTTGGCCCTCCAGATGTTTTGGACCACAACTCCCACAGTCCTTTGCCATTGGAAATACAGGCTTGGAATTCTGAGAGTTGTGGTCCAAAGCATCAGGAGGGCCGAAGTTTGGACATGCCCGAGTTAAAGGTTAACGTTTCCCCTCGCACATGCATGCTAGTTGCGTCCAGCTCTAAGGGCGCCGCTCATCTCCGTTTCTTAGCCAAAATGCTAGCGTTGTGCAAGTCCATGTCCATGTGGCCGGCATGGCTGATTGCATTTCTGCGCACAGTACACTGTTTTACCTTCCTGCATTTTACAGCGGTGCCTATTTATTTACTTTCATTTACACGCTTCCAAACTGCTAGGTTGGTAGGAGCTGGGGTGAACAGCAGGAGCTCGCTCCGCTGCATGGCACCTGGGATTCGAACCGCCGAGCAGCCGACTTTGCAGCCAAGAATTTCAGTGCTCTAGTCTGCAGAGCCATCACCAAATCCTAATGAAGTCTGACCCTCGTTAATAATAATAATCAATTGCCGCCAAGTTGGTCCTTGAATATGGTGACCCTTGACAGGGACTTCCAGGTAAAGCATACTCAGACGTGGTTTCCTATTATACCCTTTTCCCGAAAGAGCCCTGGGATGGTGCAGCTGGCCCAAGGCCACCCAGGCTGGCTCTTCCCCTGAGAGGCCCAGTGGGGGATCAAATTCTCAACCTCTGGCTCTGCAGACAGATGTGTAAGTCACAGAACTATCCAACCTTACTTAGACAGTTACTTCACTCCCTTCCTTGTTCCGCAACTAGTTTTGGACCGTGACAGCGTTGGTCGCGATTGCGTGGTTCTGTCCCTGTTTAGTCCCTGTTTCCATTTTCTCATGGTTGTGATAACTTGACTCGTGACAACTGTTACTTCACGGTCTTGTTCCGTGACAAATTCTGAATTTGTCTCGCTTTCTTAACCCCCTTTTTAAGTATCGTAAATAAAACGTTTTCGATCTTTCAATTTACTAGTCTTCTGGGATTTACACGTCAGTGGTACAGAATTTTCAGTACTTTCTTTAATAAACATTTGCGCTGCATAGTGTTTCCCATAGGGAAACTAATGTCGAATGCCACTTCAACCGCTGACCAGTAGGTGGACACTGGTTGTTGTGTGACCGTTGTGACCGCACAGTCCCAGAACACGAACCGGGAACAAACCGTGACAAGGAAATAGCCCAACCCAGCGCTTGGTACAGTATTGTCACGCTCTGATCCCCCTCAGGGGTCGTGGTGGAGACAAATTTCAGCTGTTGCACGATGGACGTGACGTAAGATTTTTTTTTTGTACCATTCTGAAGCGCAACACTTACAGAGACAAAACGGACGTGAAGTAACCGCCTTAGCTTCCCAGATGAGGTGAGATCAGCATGTCCAGATGGGATGGCCAGCTTGGACACAGGTGGAGATGCAAAGCAAGCCTCCCTTCCCCAGTTTGATTTCTATTTGATTTTGAAGGAAGAGCAACGGATCGATTTCTCTCCATGCACCAATTCCCTAACACATGACGAACTAACGTTTGCAAAGCAACCTCAGTAATCCACCTTGTGATTTCACCCACCCATCTCCGCTATGTGTGTGTATACACTTTGAGAGCTGTCCTTGGGAGGTTTACCAGACCATGGAGATCAGTCAGGGTTCTGATATATATATTTCATTACTTCTTTGGGGGTAGTGGTTGAGCACAGGGCACATCCTTAATGAGTTCCCATTCACAAGAGGAAGGCAATTCTTTTTCCTTGATGGGGTCTTTTTAAAAACTTCTTCCCATAAGCACCAACAAGGGTATCCATTGCATGGCACAGGGAGTATCCATTTGCATGGCACAGGGAGCTGTGAAATTCCAGCAGAAAAACAGACCAGAAAGATGGGTGGATTTTGGTTGGCCCTGGTCAAAATACTTCTTAGGTAGAGCTGAGAAAAAATAAGTACATTTTGAACTGCAACTCCCAGAATCCTGGTCATGCAGGCGAACGTAGTCTTGAACTGAAGTCCAAGAACTGGCTGGCCAAGGTTTGCTCTTGTGGTTTTGTTCCCCTTCTGGACCCTGGCAACCGAAAGTAATAACAGTCCAGATATAATAGGCCTTGTGCCTCCAAAGATTTACATAGATGCAAGAAGGGCCGACACCTTTCATTGGACCACTACCAAATTAAACCAGTAGCAAGGTTTTGGTGGTTGAAATCCACTTCTTCAGGCAAAGCACACCTACTTCACGGGCAGCACAGAGACACTGTGAGCAAAAGTCCCAAGGTGATACCTATCTGGGCCTCTCGGTGCCCTTGTAGCAACGTTTGGGATTTTTCTACCCCAACTCTTGACACCAAAAGGCTGCCAATTACCCTCTGACCGCATCCACCCCACACTCTCTTATTGCTCGCTTGATATTTTTTCCCCACTTTCTAGTAGGAAATGGTTCTTACTAATGTGCTGATTGATGATCTACCCCTTATTTATTGCTCAGTCTCCCACGGCTGCAACAGCTTTCAAAAACTGAATGATGTTTGCAACTTGCTTACTCACTCTCTTACTTATCCTGTTCTTCTTCTAATGAGTTTCAAGGCCTGGAGATACAGATTTCCCCTTCATGCTTTCTTGTCACAACAGTCCTGTGCAGTAAGTCAGGCTGAAAGTGAGTGAGTGGCTCTATCGCACCTTGCAAGCTCGGTTGGTTGATAGACCAACAAAGAGATTCAATTTAAACATTAGGAGGAACTTCATGACAGAGCTGTTCGGCAGTGGAATAATATGCTGCCACCGCGGGTGGTGGAGTCTCCTTCTTTGGAGGTTTATAAGCTGCCTAGATGCCCTGAGCACATCTAGTCTTGCTGAATTTCGGAAGCTAAGCAGGTTCAGCCCTGGTGAGTACTTGGATGGGAGACCACCAGGGATTACCAGGTGCTGTGGGCGTCTGGAGTAGGAACTGGCAAATCACACCAGTATTCCTGCCAAGAAAACTCCATGGACATGGGGTCACGAAGAGTCGGTCACAACTGTAACAACACAACACAAGCAGAGGCTGGATGGCCATCTGTCGGGAGTCCTGTGATGGGGGTTCCTGCATGGCAGGGGGTTGGACTGGATGATTCTATGACCACCCCCCTCCAGATGTCACATGGCAGTTCACAACGCCCTGAGACTAGCAAGCCTGACACCTCGCCAGGAGGCAGAAAACGAAGCAGGCGAAGGTTGTCATCAGTTCCTTCCCTTGCCAGGAAAACAGTGCATGCTAAATGCACCAGGAATAAACACACCGGATGGAGGGAGGCCAGTGGTTACAGAAAAGGCGTCAATCGTCGGCTCAAGCTGCGTCTTTCTGCTGCTGCTGGAGCCATGTGGATAAATGGATTTTCACATAAGCCCCGCAAGAGAGCAGTCTTCTGATTGAAGTGCCAAATGTGCATTTGAGCGATACCCGTTCAGCATCCTTGACATAAAAACTGGAATTCCCATACAAAGCTCCCAACTTTCCGGATTCCCCTGTGCCTCTCGATGGGCCCTTCCCCCTTCTGTGGATGCATTTATTTGTTTTGCCTTTGAGGAATACTCCATCGTGGGGATCGGATGAAACCTTGGGTGGTCAGCGAGAAGCAGCCCCCAAGGGCTCAGCTAGGTGTTAATTGCAGGACTGCAACCAATCTGTTCTTTTTCTTGTATAAATAGCAGCCTCCGGCATACGGGAGGTGATAAGTTTAAGCTCCTGCTCTCTGAACAGAAACTGCTGATGCAGATTTGCTTTAGCAGCTTCAAGCACTCACACACCCAGCATTGTAGTTCCAAAAAAGTAACTTTTCCAAGAGAAACATCTACAGTATATGTGACCATGGGAACATCCCTAGAAATACAACTATCAGCTTCAGAGAAGCCATTCATTCACACAGGGGACCCTGTCGGGGAAAAGGGGAGTTTACCACCAGCTGTGTCCCCCACAAGGCTGCTCAGGCTTCCCCAGGGACACTCTTTCTACAGCACAAAATGTTTAGATCAGTCGCTTGGGCATGATTAATTAATTAATTTACCTTTATATTTATATCCTGCCAGATTTTCCCAAAAAGAACTCAAGTCAGTTAACAGATATAAAAATTCCATAATACAGAACACAACAACAAAAACAACAACAACAACAACAACAACAATCAGTTCAAAAGATAGACATAAGCAAACCAAACAATGAACCCTAAATTAATAAAGGAAAGCTAACAAACAATCAAAATAATAGTGCTAACAATAATACTAATGTAAGATGTTGAAGAAAAGCGGGCGGACATAACTCAAATCATTGCTCAAGAGTAAATTAACCCCCATGTTCGCCAAATGCAGACATAAAGAGCCCACTTTTTACTAGCTTCTTGAACGCTGGGAGGGATTCGGCAGTCCTAATATTACTCGGAAGACGGTTCCACAAAGTGGGACCAGTCACGGTTCCTGGTGGTAGTTTTGCATGCCTCCGGACGAGTGGCAATCCGAAGGGCATAGGACTGAGATGTTCTAGTGGGTGGGGCCGATACTGATCTTTGAATGATACGCTCCGCCAGATATTCTGGTCCCAAGTCATGTTGGCCTTAAGGTTCTCGCACTCTTTTCTTTCAATGGAAACAGGCCCCCGAGAGTCTGCTCTGAATTTGCCCTGTCTCAGGATTGATGTTCATGCACTAATCAGGAAGTTGGGCCAGAACTCGGAAGAATTCCTGTCTGGAGACTACAGTTCCCATCGTCCCCTGTTGGGCAAAGCGGCTAGAGTAGGATGGGCATTGTAATCCAAAAAAGCATGTCTCTTAAGCTCTGATCTGGGTGAAATAAGCACAAGAATGGATGGCTGCTAGGAACACCCCCCCCTCCTCTTTGTGGCTTTCCTTGCAATGTATGCATGGAGGGGCAGTTGATGAAGCCAGACAGACTTCTGTATCCACCATGGAGGCTTCCCACATTGTTTTATACCCTGGAAAACCAAGGTTTCATGTTATACGGTGGTACCTCAACGTATGAATTTAATCCATTCCAAATGCATGCTCTTAAGTCGAACTACCGTTAAGTTGGGGTACCTATCTAAAAAATTGGAAAAAAATAAGTTAAATTTTTTTAAAAAATGAAAAAAAAAGTAAGTCAAGTAGACTATATCTAAAATTTGTAAGGCAGCAGTTAAAATGCCAACAGTTTCCCGCTCTTAAGCCAGGCTGTTCTTAAGTCGAGGTGCCACTGTACTTGTATGGGGACCTTTGAGAGATGCAGGAAGGGGCATATTCTCCCTCTTGGTCTATGTTGTCAAATCCGAACTAAAGCAGAATTCGGATGCACTACTCCATTTTAATACAAGGCATTGGATTGAAGGAGAAAATGGTACAGTGGTCCCACTGAGCCCTGCTCCTAACCCCCAAAAGCAACAGTTATGAATAGAAATGTGCACGAACTGGAAAACCTGTTGGTGAGTGGCTACCCACAAACCATGGACTATCAGGAAGCCTGCAAGAAGCAAAACCGTTCGTGATTTCATGCTTCGGGGGAGCCAGAAGACCCAGCTTCCATGAAAAGAGGTAGACCCGCTGCTTCTCAGGATGGTGGCAGCAGCGGCAGCAAAGGAGGAGGTGGTGTCTTCAGGACATGATAGGGATGCGACAGGGAAAGGGCGAGGCATCCCAGTTTGCCAAAGCAAACTGCAGCGAGAGGGGAAAGAAGCGGGGCGCTTCATTTGGGCAGGGATGGGCATGGATCCAACTAGAGATGGGCACCAACCAAGCCACAAACCAGCCCAGCTTGTGTGTGTGTGTGTGTGTGTGTGTGTGTGTGTGTGTGTGTGTGTGTGT
>JAHTLZ010000017.1:2600239-2634745 GCA_023846285.1 Phrynocephalus versicolor
TGTGTGTGTGTGTGTGTGTGTGTGTGTGTGTGTGTGTGTGTGTGTGTGTTCTGGTTCGTGGTTTGTTTCATGCCCATCTCTAGTTATGAACTCTGATCTAGAATCCTAGAAGAAGGCTACAGCTGTCAGCTGGCAAGAAGAGAAGCCAAAGAATGATGAGGATATTTGGATCATTTTCTGCAGTGGAATGTCTTGCGTGCAGCTTGATAGAGAAAACCTCATTTGCAAGGGGAAAGGGTAATGCTGGCTCAGTTGCCATTGATTTTTCTTTCCCAGGGAATCCTACGGGGCCCTTTGATTTGCTGTTAATGTCTTTAAGATTAAGCACCCAATTCATAAGTGCATTTGACCACACAAAGCTGCTTCCCACCTGGAGACTGTTTGTTCACAGAACTCGGTGCCTTGCGGGGTTTCCCATTGGCAGTGGGAAATATAGGGCAGGTGATATAGGGCAGGCGATCCAACAAGTCACACTCTATTCCAGTGGTGGCGAACCTTCGGCACTCCAGATTTTTTTTTGGACCACAACTCCCACAGTCCTTTGTCATTGGCAACACAGGCTTGGAATTCTGGGAGTTGTGGTCCAAAACATCTGGAGTGCCGAAGGTTCGCCACCATGGCTCCATTCCATCCTGGAAGGAGCTGTCTAAAGCAAAGTGTTCTGCTTATATACCACCCCATACCACTTCAAGTAGTCTCTGGATGGTTTACAATTTTAATTACAGTATGCAGGCTACACATTGCCCGCCCCCCAGCAAGCTGGGTACTCATTTTACCGACCTCAGAAGGATGGAAAGCTGAGTCAACCATGAACCAGCTACCTGGGATTGAGCCTCAGGTTGTGAGCACAGTTTTACCTGCAGTACAGGCATTTAACCGCTGTGCCATGAGGCTCTTATAAAGAAGGGATGAAAAGTCTTTCTGTTGTAGGTTTTTAAAAAAGCTGGACTGGAATATCTTGGGGTGAAAGTTAAGGGGACCAGGCATCTTACTTGAAGGCAGACATTTGATGGAGGGATCTGATATATTGCTTTTTACTCCTTAATGAATTTGAAGCTGAGTGATCTTCTCTAGGTTGGTATTGGCAACAGGTACTGGCAATCACAAACAGCTTCCAGGCTAGAGGTACCTCGAGGCCCCAGGGACCAAGACTAGGCTCTGCAGCTTGCATAGCAAATGGTCTCTATTTGACCCACTCTGGGGGAGGCATGAGAGGAGAAAGGGGGCAGAACTTTTAAAAGTTACTTTGAGGGCTTTGCAGGAGTTGTAGGGCCAAAGGTAGCATTTCTAGGTCTTGATGTAGAAGTGCATTGTAAATTATTATTTGACTCCCTCTTAGAAAAGAGTGAGGGATGCTGTCAAAGAATCAGGCAAAGGCTAATATACTGCTGTAGGCAGCAAAATTTACTTAGGAACACCGTCCGTGACAGCATTACTGCAAATTTATTTATTTATTTATTTATTTATTCGATTTTTTACCCCGCCCATCTTCCGAAACGGAACTCTGGGCGGCTTACAAAACTGAACAAGTCAGCAAAGAATACAATATAAAACAAACAGAGTAATAACAACAACAACAACAATATAAAACAGCATTCTAAAAAGATATTGGACATCTTGGCATCTTGACAACTTGTTATAGCAGTCACAGCTCAACAGCAATAATAGTTGGCAAGTGTATGGATGGCAAGGGAAGAATGTGAATGGATGTTTGATAGGAAGGTGAAGAATTCTCATTAAAAGTCTCGTTCTTGGTGGAGGCTGCCTACCAGCAGATTCTAGCGCTCCATATAATTCTCGCCTCTAGTACATGGCACCTTGTCTTGGTACTTGTCACACCAATTGATTTTAAAGACTTTCCTGCCTTTTGCACAAAACTAAAAGCTAAATGTGGGGCCTGGTGGCTCAACAGGCTAGAGTACTGAAACTGTCGGCTGCAAAGTTGGCAGCTTGGCAGTTCAAATCCCAGGTGCCACACAGCAGAGTCAGCTCCCGCTGGTAACCCCAGCTCCTGCCAACCTAGCAGTTCGAAAGCATGTAAATGCAAGTAGATCAGTGTTGACAAACCTATGGCACAGGTGTCAAAGGTGGCACTCAGAGCCCTTTCTGTGGGCACCCAACATTGCTCCTTCACAGCCACCTGTATTCAGGTTAAATTTCTGTATCGGCACTTTGCGAAAAATTAGTGGGTTTTGAACCGCAGCTTGGGCACTCAGTCTCTAAAAGGTTCGCCATCACTGAATTAGATAAATAGGTACCACCATAAAAAGCGGGAAGGTAAATACTGTTCCATATGCAGATATGCATTCAGCCATGTCGGCCACATGGTCACGGACTTACACAACACTGGCTCTTTGGCTTAGAAACGGAGATGAGCACCGCCCCTAGAGTCAGACATGACTAGCATGCATGTGTGGGGAGGGGGAAATGCATACACACAGGAAACACAGAAGGACTGGTTGGTTGTACTAGTTGGGCGTGCAGTCACCAGGTGAGATACGACCAACCCACCTGGTGCTTCTAAATGTCCAAATGAAAAGACCTTCCAGAAATTTAGCTATTCCGTTTTAATAACAACAGACAACAGCAACAACTGTTAACGAGAAAGTTTGCCATCAAAAGCGAAAAGAAAAAAAATATCGGATGCCAAAATAAGGCTGCCTGCAATTTCCATCCCTAATATTTCACAGCGAGCTTCTGTAGGTTCACAGGGAGATCCACCAGGGTTTTGTAGTGCCATAGAAAGGAAGGGCGTGGTGTCCTGACTGCGGCTTCCAGGGTTACCCAGGCTTCATCATCTGGGTGTATGCGAGGCTCAGGAAATCCCCACTTGACATGGGATTAAGAGGGGCTGAGCAGCGGAAATGGATGGCAGATTTTGAAGCCTGGCAGCGTTTATGGATTAAGCTGTTTTCTAGGCCTTGCATTCGGCCCCCACGTTTTTGTGTGCTGTGCCCCCACCACCACCCGCCGCCGCCTTGAGGATGAATGAAATCAGCAAGGGGCCGGGAGAGGAGGGGATTATCGGATGGGGCAGATAATGAGACAGAAAGGCGGGGACTCTCCCTGGAGGCAATGGATAAGGGCAGCTGAGAGAGAGAGAGAGAGAGCGCGTTTCAGTACACAAGCAAAGGATGCCAAGATGTTAATCCTGCTCTTTTAATGAAAGGCTGGAAAGGTAGTTTCCTAGAAGTTTGAGGGCATGGGAAAGTCTCGGGACAGTCTGGCTTTGTACGAAACGCCACCAGAAGAAAACAGATTGAGTCATGGAAAAGGATCGAACCGGGAAAGAACCGAAAGCCAAGCGATCCAACCACGAGACCCAAAGCGGGAGCGCTGCAACTTCACAGCCCACCACCATTCCCCATTTTTCCCCTTATTTATTTTTATTTTATTTTTACCCCGCCTTTCTCCTTGGAAAAGGACCCAAGGCAGCTTACAGTAACGAGGGATAATATACAATGAAGACATGTTCAAGTATTTGAGAACAAGGAATTGAGGGGCATCTTACAGCATTAATAGACAACATTACATTAAAGCAACACGGTTATAAGTATTCACAAACATAAAGTCTACGTGAACCCATAGATTCATATAAAATACACATAATGGTAGTCCATCATTTAGGGAAAGCTTGCCTGAAGAGAAAGGTCTTTGCCTGTTTCCGGAAAGACAACAGAGATGAGGCAGTCCTGGCCTGCAGTGGGAGGGAGTTCCAGAGTCTGGGCACAGCAGTTGAGAAGGCCATTTCATGGGTTCCCACGAGATGTACCTGTGAGGGTGGCGGGGTGGAGAGAAGGGCCTCTCCTGATGACCTTAACACCCGAGTTGGTTCATACTGTGAGTTTCGATCTTTGAGGTAGCTAGTGCCAGCCCGTCAGGATGTTGCGAAACAACATGACATGGAATATTTACTCTCTCTTTAACCACTCGTGTTCTCTTGTAGCTTTATTGTTGTCCCTCAATTCCCTGTTCTCAAACTTGAATATGTCTTAATTGTACTGGACTGTATATTGTCCCTCATTACTGTAAAGCCGCCTTGGGTCCTTTTCCAAGGAGAAAGGCGGGGTAAAAATACAGTGAACCTTGATTTTCGTCATTAATCCGTTCCAGAGGTCTAGACATAAGTCAAACATGCCTTAAGTCAAATGAACTTTTCCCATAGAAAGTAATGGGAAAGTAGATTAATCCGTTCCAGATGATGAAATAGACCACCGAAAACAGCAATTTAACACAAATTTGACTGGGATAGGAGATTCCTTCCGGGGATGTAAATGAAATGTCTCTTCAAAGAGAGGAGGAGGCAGTGGAATTATAGTCTAGAAGTTATACGCCTCCACTTTTTAATGTTCATAGCAACGTCTAACATTTAAGTTTTACTGATTTTTAAACTCATGTTCCAAGTTCTGAACAACCCTATGCTTACCATTAGAGTCCCATAACTGTAAAGCTCCCCAACTAAAATGCTTCAATTGTGGACCATAATTCTGCAGCCAGATTTTTTACAAGACTGAGCCGACTGTCTAACCAGCGAGGCCAGCCCCGAGCTCCCGGCCCTTCTTCTTCTCCGGCAGCAGCGGCAGCTTCGGCGAGGCTGAGGACCAGCTCCAGGTGCTCGGAGCTGGCCTTGCCGAAGCCGCCACTGCCGGAGGAGAGGAAGAAGGCAGGAGCAGTTTGGAGGCAGCAGCCGCAATGCTGGGTCATGGCTGCCGCCCAATTCCGGGGCGTTGCGCCCGGGCTCCGAGCTCTAAGTCAGAGCCCGCAGCACAGGTCAAACAGGCCCCTTCTTGCTGCAAGTCAAATATGCTGTAAGTCAAGCGGCATGTAAGTCAAGGTTCCACTGTACTCTAAATAAATGAATTAAATAAATTATGGCAAGCAGTGAGAATCTTAAAAAGTCATCAGATTTCAGATTCTATGGCTTTTCAGCACCTTCTCCTAACCCACTGCATTCTCCTTAAATGCAGTAGAAAAATCCACATTTTTACAAAATCGAATAAATATATGATTGGTTATATTCTGGAGTCCTCCTCATCACACCACGTGTCTGTGTTGCCTAATGTCTGTGTTGCATTTAGTTTGGACAGCTGAGAAAATTTATCTGAGAGACGGCTGTAAGTACATGTAAATAGAGTTAGAGTCAAACAACTCTGTGTATTATTCCTCATTGAGGACTAGTGCTCTGACAGCCTGCAACCTAGAGCTGTGTTCTCCTGGATTGTCCACCTGAGCTCCACTGCGCACATGCTGAATCTCTGACAGTCTTCCATTGCAAGGCTGCGCCCATTGTAGAGATTTCATCAAGTATATGTACGTGCTGCTCCATCACAGATGGCTACTTAACATCCTTCTCATCGCGGTTCTTGGTCACTCTTGAGACTAGTACAAGAAAATGTTACTCCACGTCCATTGTGTGATGGCAGAATCTCGTCTCGACCACGCCCCCTGAACTGGGACTTAAGCATGATGAGCCACACCTCTCCCTGACCTCAGGAATTCTCTTGTCTCGGTTCCTGTTTTGAGACAAGTGCCCGTGAAGTAAGGCTCATCACGCAATGTACGCATTCTCCATCTAGTGGCAGGAGTGTGAAGTTGCATTCTCCAGTACAATCCCAATGGCGTAAACAATGCATCGCAGAGAGATAAGAAGGCGTAAAACCTCAAACTTTGTTGCTTAACGCATGAAAGGCAAAGTTACGGAGAATCGAAATATCGAAAAACAGAAAGTCGGACCGGAAAAAAAAGGGAAAACAAAGGTGGGGAAGTACAGATATTATTATGAAACAAAACATGAAGTAACCTTTGTCACGATACCATCAATCACGCCCGTGGTAAACAGAAACAGGGGCAGAACCGGGACAAGACCACATGACCGCGAACAATGTTATCACGAAATGAACGTGATCTCGGAACGAGGAAGGATGTGAAGTAACTGCCACAGCAAAAACAACAGAGTCTTAAGCTGCAATAAAGATTAATTGTGGTGGGTTTTTTTTGGCCTAGGCTTTCATCTCTACTGTACATCATGAAACTAAGGACTTTAATGCAGTTTGGTACAAATCAGAAAGGTGAAAAATGTGTATGCTAAAAAAAATTCTTGGATAGAGGCAGTGGCCAATGAATAAGTACTAAGACAAATGGGTGTAATGTCTTTCTAGTTGTGTGCCATCAAGTCATTGCTGAGTTATAACCTTAATAACTTTAGACCTGCGGAGCTGGATGGCAAGGGACCCCATGGCTCATCAAGTGCAGCCCCTGTAAAGAAGCCACAGCAGGGAATCGAAAACCCCCAACCTCTGGTTCTGCAGCCAGATTCCTAAAACGGAGCTCTCCAGATGGATGAATAAATCAAGGTCAAGAAATCATGAAACATGGAAAGCTAGAATCATCCAAAGTAAAAATAAATGGATCATCCAAAGTAAAATAAATGGATCCTCCAGAGTCAAATTAATGGAAAAAGAAGGACTTTTTAGATGAAGGACCCTGGTTTGCATGGTCCTGGTTGCATCCAACCTCTAGTGGGAAAGGAAAGGAAAGAATAAAAAGGCGAGCTTTTGAAGGTTCAGCTACTGTAACTTCATGAGCTGAATCTAAAGAAGGAGGCTACAGTTCATGGAGCCATGCACCAAGTAATGCTTGTTTGTCCTTAAGGTGCTGCAGTGTTTGATTGTTATTTTTCGCCATTGTGAAAGCAGCCAACGCACTCCACTCCATAAAACTATCTGGCATTGAATCAAGCCTACAATTCCAGAGTGGCTTGCATGTGCAGTCCAGCTGAAAGGTAGAGCTGAGAGCGAATTCTTAAAACCGTATGTAAGCCAATACATTTATTTGGCACCATTTAACCAAGATCGAGTACCTAAAACTGATACCATACTTGATAAATAGGTATCGCTGGGTGTGTGTGGTTGCCAAGCAGATCTGAACACTGGAGGCCTCTCCAGTTTTTGTGGAGGGAAATGCTGATTTCTGGCTATTTAAAAATGCAGTCAAGTGAGAAGCCAGCGGACCACAGGAGTAGGAGCAGATGGAAGGGAACCAGACCCTAAATAAAAGATTTCTGGAACGGCAAATAAGGCTTCATGGAAGATCACAGACCTTGAGGGCAGTGGCTTTATGAATTTCGTGTTCCCAGTCCTTTTGCGAGGGTTTCTCATTATATGTGGCAAAAAAGGACATACAGCTCCAGCCCAAAAGGTTCAATCCAAACCTTTCTACATACATTTCTGGACATAAGGCAGAAGGATCCCTCCTTGGGGTCTGAGAATCCTTCCTACTCTACCTCCACCAAAATGTCCGCTGCAAAGCCTATGCAAGTTCACAGCTAACATTCTCCCATTGTCAAATCTTCTCCAAAGCTTTGCCGAAGATCCAGGGTACAGCTGTTTGGTGGGGCTATTTCAGGGCATTATACCAAAGAGAGTTGAGAAGAACAAGGTGGGTTTGTACAGGCACCACAGGCACCTAGTATCTCCTCAACCTAGGCCAAGCAGGTGGGAAGCCAATGGGTTTGGGGGGGGACATGAACACCTGCATTTTGGCATATCACATACGAGAGTTGTGCATGACAACCGGCAGGGGCTGCGGTCGAAACATGGCAGCTGTTTCCCGCTCAGTGGTGGGGCAGAGTGTGTAGGGAAAAGACAGGAGAGAAAACATTTCATCTGAGCCTCTTTTTATTTAGTAGCAGGCCAAAACTGAAGTGAGAACCATGTGTGGCAGCAGTGAAGAAGGCCAATTCCATGCTAGGGATTATCAAAAAGGGGACTGAAAATAAAACAGCCAACATGACAATGCCATTGTACAAAATGATAGAAAGGCCGCACCTGGAGTGTTGTGTACAATTCTGGTCACCGCATCTCAAGAAAGACATAGTGGAACTGGAAAAGGTGCAGAAGAGAGCGACTAAAATGATTACTGGTCTGTGGGACCTCCCTTATGAGGAAAGGCTAAAACATTTGGGGCTCTTTAGTCTGGAAATAAGGCACCTGAGGGGGGATATGATTGAGACGTACAAAATAATGCAGGGCATGAGTAAAGTGGATAGAGGGAAGCTCTTCTCCCTCTCCCAAAATACCAGAACTAGGGGACATATACTCAAACTCAGGGTTGGGAGAGTGAGAAGAGACAGCAGAAAATATTTTTTTACCCAGCGTGTTGTTAGTCTGTGGAACTCCCTGCCACAAGATGTGGTGATGGCATCTAGCCTGGATGCCTTCAAAAGGGGATTGGACAGATTCCTGGAGGAGAAGTCCATCACAGGTTACAAACCATGATGGGCATGTGTCATTTCCAGACTTAAAACCAAGGTACTTCAAGGGCCAGATGCAGGGGAGTGGTATCAGGAGACAGAGATCTAGCCTCGTGTGCTCCCAGACACATCTGGTGGGGCCACTATGAGATACAGTAAGCTGGACTAGATGGGCCTTTGGCCTGATCCAGCAGGGCTCTTCTTATGATCTTATGAAAATAAAAGGACACAATGTACTCCTTTTGGCCCAAATCCTATTGAGTTTTTATGATTATGTGGCACAATTGGCATATATTTTATTGGCAGATTTCCACAAGTTACGACGTTCTTGGTGGCATTTTCGTCAGTGCTTTGTTTGTCAACATCTCCAGTATTTGTTTGTTTAAAATATTTCTATCCGCCTCTCTTTTTCTCAGGAAAGAAAATATTTCAAATGCGTTTCTGGCATGATTATGAAAATCCAGTTAGAACTTTCTCATCAAGAGCATTCCCAGCCTTACACGAATGCAGTAATCCTGCCTCCATAAAGGGTCTGACTAATCCCATTTCTCCTCCGTTTCCTCTTCTTTTCTTTCAAACTCCACTCCTCTCCTTATGAGGAAAGGCTAAAACATTTGGGGCTCTTTAGTCTTGAAAAAAGGTGCTTGAGGGGGGGATATGATTGAGACATACAAAATAATGCAGGGCATGAGTCAAGTGGATAGAGGGAAGCTCTTCTCCTTCTCACAAAATACCAGAACTAGGGGACATCCACTCAAATTGAAGGTTGGGAGAGTAAGAACAGACAAAAGAAAACATTTTTTCACTCAGCGTGGTGTTAGTCTGTGGAACTCCCTGCCACAGGATATGGTGATGGCATCTGGCCCGGATGCCTTCAAAAGGAGATTGGACAGATTCCTGGAGGAAAAGTCCATCCCAGGTTACAAACCATGATGGAGATGTGTAATCTCCAGGCCTAAAACCGGGATACCTCAAGGGCCAGATGCAAGGGAATGGTATAAGGAGACAGAGATCTAGTCTCGTGCGCTCCCAGAGGCATCTGGTGGGGCCACTGTGAGATACAGGAAGCTGGACTAGATGGGCCTTTGGCCTGATCCAGCATGGCTCTTCTTATGTTATTATGTTATTATGTACTCCTCACCTTTTGTCCTTGGTTTTTCCCCCCTCTTTTCCTTACGTTCCTTCTCTCAGGCAGGTTGATTGCTGTGAAATGGGAAATATCCTGGGTAGATCATGATGAATTATTCCCTCCTGAAGCATGGACAGCACTCTCCCCCCCCCCCCACACACACCCATGAAACAGGCTTTATACATCTGCTTCAGTCGAGGCTCTGGCAGTGAGGAAGGCAGGCAGATCTTGCACATAATGGATCAATGGCTTTTTCAGAAGGAAGGCTTTTTATTCCCACAATGCACGAGGCTGCCTAGAAGACACGAGCCCCCTTGTTCTGCAGCTGTTATATCTGCCTGGTGTTGTTGTTGGGTGTTTTGGTGGTTGTTGTTGTACACGATGCTTGTCTTTGCTTGCTGGGATCAATGCCACTTATTCAGACTAGCTGCCTTTTATCCAGGGGAGGTGGCACGTGAGTCTTCTCTCAGAGGGCTTCCTCTTTCACACATAAACACACACACACACACACACACACACACACACACAGACAGAGAGAGAGAGAGAGAGAGAGAGAGAGAGAGAACACAACACATACACACACAAACAGACACACACCACCGACTGTGCTTTGTTTTCACACTCTGATTGTGTGTAATAGAGCAGAGCCGCATGATCCAAGGGTGGTCTCTGCGCAGGGTTTGGAAAGATTTGCAATGCCGTATTCTTTTTGTGGAAGCATCAGAAGACCCAAGCTGTATGCATTGGCCACACAGACAATGTGCAGCATTCCGTGATTCACAAACGGGCTGCAAATCCATAGTCCAAATCAAACGTTTCAGATTTTTGGGGGGTTTTCTTCTTGTTGAGCATGCAGTGTTTTTTTTTTCCTTCAGAGACCTAAAAGCCACATATGTGGTACATGTCCCCTTCTCTCATACCCATTCCTCCAGGTAGCCCCTGTAAGATAGGTAAAACTGAGAGAGTCCAGAGTCATCCAGTGAACTGCATCGCTTGGGGGAGGGGGGTAGGATGACAACCTGGAGGTTCGATTTCCCAGTCCAGCCACCCTCACAGGTGGCTCATGGGAACTCATGAAAGGCCCTTCTCGACTGCTGCGCCTAGACTCTGGAACTCCGTCCCACTAGAGGCCAGGACTGCTCCATCTCTGCTGTCTTTCAATTCTTTATTTTTTATTTTTATTTTTATTTTTGTAGTGATTGATGTAATAGGATCATGCTTATCCCTTTTGTTAACCGCCCGGAGTTCTTTCGGGAAGACGGGTGGTATAAAAACAAACAAACAAACAAACAAACAGGCAAACAGGCAATGACCTTTCTCTTCAGGCAAGCTTTCCCCTGAATGATGGACTACATACTGTGTCTGTTTATGTACATGGCTACACAGGTTTTGTGTTTATATCTTTCTAGGGCTGTAAGATGTTCTTCACTGCCCTGCTTCTCAAATTGAATATGTCTTAATTGTAATGGACTGTATATTGTCTCTCCTTAATGTAAGCCACCTTGGGCCCTTTTCCAAGGAGAAAGGCGAGGTAAAAATACTCAACAATAAATAAATAAATAAATAAATAAATAAATAAATAAATAAATACATACATACATACATACATACATACATACATACATACATACATACATACATACATACATACATACTTCACAATGCTGCCTCAAAAAACACATGGCTTTGATATGGTAGTGGGGTATTTTCCAAAAGCCGAAGGGGATTGACCAAGGATGGATCCTGCACTTCCAGCCGAGCAAAGCCATTGCTTCATAAGAACATAAGAACACAAAAAGAGCCATACTGGATCAGGCCAAAGGCCCATCTAGTCCAGCTTCCTGTATCTCACAGTGGCCCCACCAGATGCATCTGGGAGCACACAAGGTGTCTCCTGACACCTCTCCCCTGCATACGGCCATTGAAGTACCCTGGTTTTAAGCCTGGAGATGACACATCCCCATCATGGTTTGTCACCTGTGATCGACTTTTCCTCCAGGAATCTGTCCAATCCCCTTTGGAAAGCATCCAGGACAGGTGCTATCACCACCTCCTGTGGCAGGGAGTTCCACAGACTAACAACACGCTGGGTAAAAAAAAGATATTTTCTTTTGCCTGTTCTCACTCTCCCGACCCTCATTTGAGTGGATGTCCCCTAGTTCTCGTATTTTGTGAGAGGGAGAAGAACTTCCCTCCATCCACTTTACTCATACCCTGCATTATTTTGTACGTCTCAATCATATCCCCCCTCAGGTGCCTTTTTCCAGACTAAAGAGGCCCAAATGTTTTAGCCTTTCCTCATAAGGGAGGTGCCCCAGCCCAGTAATCATTTTAGTCGCTCTCCTCTGCACCTTTTCCAGTTCCACTATGTCTTCCTTGCGATGCGGTGACCAGAATTGTACACAGTACTCCAGGTGCGGCCTTACTATTGTTTTCTATAATGACATTATAATGTTGGCTTGTTTTATTTCCATCCCCCTTTTTGGTAACCCCTAGCATGGAACTGGCCTTCTAACATGGAATTGGCCTGTGTTTCCTCCGTCACAATCCGAGTTGAAGGCTGGCAAGAACAGAGGTGGGAAAAGATTTTATTTTGAGCTACAGGCTGCCTGTGGGATTCTGGGCGTTGTAGTCCAGAAACCTCCCACATTTCCACTCTCTAGACAAGGGGGAGATGCTAGCCATCCTGTAACGAGGCATGTCCAAACTTTGGCCCTCCTGATGTTTTGGACCACAACCCCCAGAATTCCAAGCCTGTATTTCCAGTGGTGAAGGGCTATAGGAGTTGTGGTCCAAAACATCTGGAGGGACGAAGCTTGGGCGTGCCTTCTGTAACCTGTGCTTGGGAAGAGGCACGGATGGTAAATTAAAAGACTGGCAACTCCAACATGCCATTAGCCTTTGGGAGATGCATCTCTCTCTCTCTCTCTCTCTCTCTCATGCACTCCGTCTCCAGTTCTTTTGTTGTCGTCTCACTTGGCATGTAACGATGGGCTGCTTTTCCACTGAGGTTAGAGGGGCAGTGGACCTCTTCCAGCTCCATCATCACATAAATCTCCCCTGGTGGGTGTGAGTGGTGAGTCATCCGTCTGCTTCTGGTGGCACTCGGATCTTCCTGGAAATGTGTGTCTGGATCACTCCCCGGCCGCTACTATCCTCCCTGCTTTAATGGCTCTGGAGTGAAATCAATATCACCAGCCGGTGGGGAGGGCTTTGTTCCACAGTCTGCCCAAAGGAGGAAATACATGCTGTGGGGGAGGGGAGGAACACGTGAGCTGATAAATAAGATGACTTGGGTTGTGATCCAGAGCCCGCAAAGGTGGAGACTGGAAGGTCCCAGCGGATGCTGTGCCTGTGCAACAGATCTCCTAGACGAGTGGTAGTTCTCAAGCTGTGGGTCCCCAGGTGTTCCTGGACTGCAACTCCCAGAAACTCCTTCCAGCACAGCGAGTGGTGGAGGCTTCTGGGAGTTGCAGTCTAGGAACATAAGAAGATAAGGAGAGTCATGCTGGATCAGGCCAAAAGCCCATCTAGTCCAGCTTCCTGTATCTCACAGTGGCCCCACCAAATGCATCCGGGAGCGCATGAGACTAGATCTCTGTCTCCTGATCCCACTCCCCTGCATCTGGCCCTTGAAGGACCCTGGTTTTAAGCCTGGAGATGACACATCTCTATCATGGTTTGTCACCCGTGATGGACTTTTCCTCCAGGAATCTGTCCAATCCCCTTTGGAAGGCATCCAGGCCAGATGCCCTCACCACATCCTGTGGCAGAGAGTTCCACAGACTAACAACGTACTGGGTGACCCAGAGATTGAGAACCACTGTCCTAGACTTTTGCTCTGTTGTCAACACGGCTGTGGGCAGAATGAACTTGCTTTTCTATTTATCGCAAACAGGTTGTGCATTTTTAAAACAGGGATGTTTAATTTCTCTCTCTCTCTCTCTCTCTCTCTCTCTGATACACACACAGTTTCCTCTGTCTCCTTCTGAAAGATAGCCCCATTGCTTTCTATGCAGCCCACAGTGTTCCCTTGAACACCATCGCCACTATTGTGGTAGAGTCTCCTTCTTTGGAGGTTTTTAAGCAGAGGCTGGATGGACATCTATCAGAAATATTGTGATGGGGGTTCCTGCATGGCAGGGAGTTGGACTATATGGCCCTTGAGGTCTTTTCCAACTCTTATGATTCTATGATTCTATTGGTGATGTTTTTTCTGCATTGCTAATTGTAGGCAAAAGCAGTGAAGAGCCTGTAGGAATGCATGGATTGTAAATTCCATGCTAGCTTGGAGGTCGCGGGAGCGGCAGTCCTTCCAAAAGTAACTTCTCCAAGCGCGTGGAATGACAGAGCAGCAGGCTTTTTATTTATTTATTTATTTTTGAGAATTGTGTACCCCACCTTTCTCCTTGGAAAAGGACCCAAGGCAGCTTACAGCAGGGGTGCCCAAACTTTTTGTAAGGAGGGCCAGATTTCCCTGACCCTGCCACCCCACTGCAGGCCCCACCCACTGACCCATAAGCCCAACCCACTGTCCGTGCGTGCGCCCAACCTCACAATGTTCCCGGTTATGCCGGTGGCAGCGGCCCGTCCGCGTGCCCAGCCCCACAAGCTTCCCGGCGGTGCTGGTGGTGGTGGCCCGCCCCCTCGCCTGCCCACCCATCCCCCACAAGCTTCTGCTCACCGGCCAGCCCACCCGGCCAGCCCCTCAAGGTTCCCGGCTGTGTCAGTGTTGGCTGAAGATTTAAAAAAAAATGGGGCAAAGGAGGTGGAGGGAGGGGTGAGCCAGCCAGCCGCGGGTTGGGTACCAAGTCCTGGATCTCATTCCTCAGATTGGAGTCCCTATTAAAAATAAGCTCTCCCCCCCCCCAGAAAAAAGGAAGGGGTGGCTGGGTCTCAAGTCGTTAGTCCAACATTTGAAAAGAAAAGAAAAGAAAAGAAAACAGAATCGAGTCCAAGCCCAGTCACAGTAAGCCTTGCGACTTGGGTCCCCACCCCTGCTGTTTTGATGCTAGTGATAAGGATGCTAAACGAGTCTGTGAAGATTCTCAGTCATCCAGGTGAGTTTATCTGGAAGTTGAGTCATGGCTACTACATGCGGTCCAATGCAGTGAGGAGTGTTCAGACCTCTACATTGCAGAAACTAAACAGCCATTAAACAGAAGGATGGCCCAACATAGGAGGGGTAAGAACTCAGGACCAGAATCAGCAGTACACCTCCATTTGAAGGACAAAGGGCACTCATTCAAAGATGAGGATGTACACATATTAGACAAAGAAGAGAGGTGGTTTGAGAGAAGAGTAAAGGAAGCCATTCATGTGAACATTGAAAACCCCTCCCTCAACAGAGGTGGGGGCTTCATGCATAGTCTATCTGCTACTTAGCAGGCTGTGCTTTCCAAAGTACCCAGACAAATCAAAAAGCCTTCACCACCAGGTCACAGCTAACGACCCATTCTTGATAGGTTTCAGCACCTTAGGCCATTGTTCACCTTAAGGCTATGGATACTATTGTCTCCCTAACGAGCCTATTCAGGCCATTGTTCATCTTATGAGCCTAATTCAGACCAGGGTGACAAGAGGTCAAAGCTGACTATAAGATGGAGGACTCGCACCATCTGTATTCAGACCGATGAAGCTGTTTAGATCAACAGTGAAACGTTTCTATCTCTCAAAAAGAAGTGCAGTAGCCATGACTCAACTTCCAGATGCTAAAGGAGGGATGCCCATTGGGGCCACCATGGGCCAGGGAAGAGAGTAACTTTCTTCTCCCTGAGCAATCCCCAGGCAGCCTCTCCATCCATCTCCCACCCTCCCACTTAGGCGATCTTGTGCAGGATGGTTGGGATGGAGGCAAAGTGTGTGCCTCAAACAGTCATGGGACCTGGTCCTCAGCAGTGCTGGTTACATCCTGAGAACCTGCTGCAACGCTCTTGCTCTAGAGCTATGGTTAAGTTCATGGTCCAAACATTTCAAGCCAATGCTGATAGATTCATAGACCTGTAGAGATGTAAGGCACGTTGAGTCCAATCCCTGTCAGAGGAGGAAATCCGCACTGACAACGCTCCTGAATGGCAGCCACCCAGACTCTGTTTAAGGACCTCCAATGTGGGTGAGCCCACCATACTCAGAGGCAGACCGGCTCTTACAACCAAGAAGTTCTTATTAATGTTTAGGCATTACAATTTTGTAATTCGAATCTTTGGTTGGTTGGTTGGCTGGCTGGCTGGCTGGTTGGTGGTTTCACCTTGATGTTTCCTTTCTCCTGGTGGTGAGACTGAATTATTTTTGGGTCCTACCCCCTGGAGCTTCAGAAAACAAGCTTGCTCCGTCTTCCACCCAACACCTTTTAAGATACAGTATTTGAAGATGGGTATGCAATTCTATGATGACGATCAGCCAACCGCCATCACAATAAGACAAGCTCAAAAATCATGGTAATGTCCCTTTGCTTATTTCTGGTAGGTCATGAAATAACACAGGCTGGAGTTCTGAGCTGTAATCTCACTCCACGCCATGAAGCTCAGCAGGTGAAAAACTAAGATCTCTCTCCCTCCTTTTGTTTTTGTATTGATTGATGGATTTGACATACATTCCTGGCTGTCTGCCAGAACCCCGGGATTCAACGAGGCTAACAAAATTCATGCTCGGCATGTAGCCACCTCGTGAAATGGTTTCATATCCTCTGTGGAGCAGGCCATTGGCACAGCCTATCAAACCATAGTTACACACCTGGATTGCATCTGTGGTTGTGTGATGAGGAACCACAATCAATCTCCTGCCATTTTTAATCTTCATTTTATCTTCATTTTAGTTTTTCGTTGTTGATTTAGGTATATTTTGTTTCATTATGCTCCTGGTATTTTGGTTTTTAAAATGTATTCCTTTGTTATCTTGTCATGTGATTCCATTGTTGTAAACCACCCAGAGTAGCCCTAGGTCTAGATGGGCGGTATAAAAATCAAATAAATAAATAAATAAATAAACAAATAAATAGCTCCCCAAAAGAGAAGAGGGGAAGAAATCGGATGTTGCACCAGAAAGAGAGTTTGGCAACATACATTTGGAAGGCTGGTTCGCAGGTTGACCGGACAATGCATGGATGAATTTATTTATTTATTTATTTATTTATTTAAGAGTATTTTACCCCACCTTTCTCCTTGGAAAAAGGACCCAAGGCGGCTTACAGTAATGAGGGATAATATACATGTACAGTCCAGTACAATAAAGACACGTTCAAATATTGAGAACGGATTGAGGGGCATCTTACAGCACTAATAGGTAACATTACATTAAAGCTACAAGAGAACTCAAGCAGTTAAAAGGAGAGTAAAGTTTCATGTAAAGTTGTGAGTGATGGAAACTAACATTGACAACACAGAGTCAATATAATCACATAAGATTATAAATAGTTATAAACACAAAGTCTATGCGATCCTATAGATTCATATAAAAGATATAAAAAGAAATTTGCTGAGATCCATGCCTTTTCTTTGCTTTTTTGAGAGGTCTGTAATATTATTTAGAATGAAGCCTTTTTTGTAGGGTGTGGGACGTTAGTGCTACAGTGCTGCCTGTGCAGAGTTTATTCCTTTGTCACAGTCTGTCATTTGGGTTGCCTTTAATTAACTTTTTAACATCCTTTAAAATGAGGGGTTGAAAAACAAAGAAGAATAGATCGTTGTTGTGAGTTTTTTTCGGGCTGATAGCTTGGTGAATTAGAGATCTACAGAACCAGAGGCTGGGAGTTCGAATTGTTCAAGGATTCCTTCTAGAACAGGGCCAGTGGAACTCAAACAAAGTATGGGGGGCTGATTGGGGTGACCTCCCAGTTCGGCTGGTAATTATTTATTTTAGCAGGCAAAGCAGAGGATAAAAATTGTTACACCCCTGTCCCTTTCAGGATGAACTGTGCCCACCTGTGCTTGCTTGTAGCTGTATTTTGCCTGTCCAGACTCGCCTTCCAGTCTTCCGATGCCCAGGGCAGTCTGTCGGCCTCAATGTCCTATTTCAAAGGAGCCTTGTGGTGCAGTGGTTAAACAGCGGTACTGCAGCTTAAACTGTGCTCACGACCTGGGGTTCAATCCCTGCCCGTAGCCGGTTCATGGTTGACTCAGCCTTCCATCCTTCCGAGGTCGGTAAAATGAGTACCCAGCTTGTGGGGAGGGAGTGGGAGACAATCTGTAGCCTGTATAATTAAATTGTAAACCGCCCAGAGAGTGCTTGAAATGCTATGGGGCAGTATATAAGCAGAACACTTTGCTTTGCTTTGCTTTGCTTTGTTTTGCTTTTATTTAAATGCCAAGCAGTTGTTTTCTCATTTCTTGGGTTTTCTGTAGGAAGTGACTGGTTTGTTGTTGTGAGTTTTGGGGGCTTTTTGGCCTCGTTCTGGAAGTTTTTCATCCTGACGTTTCACCAGACTCTGTGGCTGGCATCTTCAGAGGGCAAGGAGCTCAGGGAACTAGGAGTTCTCTCTGTGTTCTGGGTGACTGGTTTGTTTTTCCTCCCATGAGAATCCCCAATTAATGACCTCATCCTCCTCAGTGGTAGAATGAGATAAGAAGGGCAAGGCATTTCATGTGCCAAAAAGCGCCATAAATTTTTAGGGAGAAATCTATACAAATGGGTTTTCAGCATGCAGGAAATGGGGGTTGGAAAGAAACTTCAGGAGAGCCCTTTCGGGTCAGACCAGCGGCCTATCAAATCCGGCACCCTGCTTCCTGCCGTTGCCATCCAGTTCCCTTGCGAAGTTCACAAGCAGTTCATGAATACAGAATGGCAGCTTGACATGTTCCATAGGAACTGGCATTCCAAGGGAGCCATACTAGGCCCTGAAAATTATAAATAATAATCACGACCATCCATAAGAAGTCTTTTGAGAAGTCCTAGAGAACAGGGGAAGTCCCCATCGATTGGAGGAGGGCTAATGTTGTCCCCATCTTCAAAAAAGGGGGGGGGGTAGAGGACCCAAATAATTACTGCCCAGTCAGTTTGACTTCAATTCCTGGAAAGATCCTAGAGCAGATTATTAAACAGGCAGCATGTCATTATTAATAAACAATGCTGTCATTACAAGAAGTCAACACGGGTTTCTTAAAAACAAGTCATGCCTGACTAATTTGATCTCTTTCTTTGATAGAATTACAGGCCTGGTGAATGAGGGGAATGCTGTGGATATTGCTTATCTGGACTTAAGAAGACCTTCGATAAGGTTCCCCATGGTATTCTTGCTAAGAAGTTAGTAGGAAGTGGGATAGATAGTGCTATTGTCAGGTGGATTTGTAATTGGTTGACTGCTCGCACACAAAGGGTGACCATAAATGGCCTCTCTTCAGCTTGGAGAGACGTGACCAGTGGGGTGCCCCAGGGTTCTGTTCTGGGTCCAGTGCTGTTCAATATCTTTATTAATGCCTTGGAGGAAGGAATAGAGAGTATACTAATTAAATTTGCAGATGATACCAAATTGGGAGGGGTTGCTAAGATATCTAGTCTCATGCGCTCCCAAACGCATCTGGTGGGGCCGCTGTGAGATACAGGAAGCTGGACTAGATGGGCCTTTGGCCTGATCCAGCATGGCTCTTCTTATGTTCTTATAGTACCACTCTATTCTGCTCTGGTCAGACCCCACCTGGAGTACTGTGTCCAGTTCTGTGTGCCTCAATTTAAAAAGGATGTTTACAACCTCGAGCGGGTGCAGAGGAGGGCGACCAGGATGGTTGAGGGTCTGGAGGAAATGTCTTATGAGGAACGGCTTAGGGAACTGGGAATGTTTAGCCTCTGTAGAAGAAGGCTGAGGGGGATATGATAGTTATGTTTAAATATTTAAAAGGATGTCATATTGAAGAGGGAACAGGTTTGTTTTCCATGGCTTCAGAGACTAGGACTCGGGGCAATGGTTTCAAACTACAGGAAAAGATATTCCATTTGAACATTAGGAAGAACTTCATGACAGTTAGAGCTGTCCGGCAGTGGAATATGCTTCCACAAAGGGTGGTGGAGTCTCCTTTTTCGGAGGTTTTTAAGCAGAGGCTGGATGGCCACCTGTTGAAAATATTGTGATGGGGTTCCTGCATGGCAGGGGGTTGGACTAGATGGCCCTTGAGGTCTCTTCCAACTCTATGATTCTATGATTCTTTAAGATCAGCGTCAGTGTAAGCTGGTGTGGTTCAGTGGGCCGGGGATCTGCAGAATCAGGGGCTGGGGGTTCAAACCTCTGGGTGCCTTCTGGAAGACGGCCAGATGAAAGACGCATCTGGCCCTTGAAGTACCCTGGTTTTAAGCCTGGAGACATATCTCCATCATAGTTTGTAACCTGTGATGGACTTTTCCTCCAGGAATCTGTCCAATCCCCTTTTGAAGGCATCCAGGCCAGATGCCATCACCACATCCTGTGGCAGGGAGTTCCACAGACTAACAACACACTAGGTAAAACCATATTTTCTTTTGTCTCTTCTCACTCTCCCAGCCCTCAATTTGAGTGGATGTCCCCTAGTTCTGGTATTGTGTGAGAGGGAGAAGAGATTCCCTCTATCCACTTGACTCATGCCCTGCATTATTTTATACGTCTCAATCATATCCCCCCTCAGGTGCCTTTTTTCCAGAATAAAGAGCCCCCAATGTTTTTTCCCTGGGTTTCCAAGAGGGGAAATAGGGCTCAGAGCAAGCCACAGTGAAATGGATAGTGTGGTGGCTTTCACACCTGGCAGTCCATCTTCTCCCATTCCCTAACGGTGTTCTATGGCTCACTGGCTTACTACAAGGGTATTTGTATATACACCGTATTCTACTCTAAATGGAAAGGGGGAACAAATGGAGAGAGACACCCGCTCTCTCTTTCCTTGGTTTCCTTCCCTCCCTTCTGGCCTCCTAATGCACAGTTACTGGCCTCCATCTTCCCATCTAGAACAAGGCAGGGAGTAGAGCACTGACACCATGACTCTTGGATCTTCTTGTCCCATGATCTCTGGCATCCGTGTTTGGAACAGGAGAGGGGAGGGTCCCAACTATTTCCTGCCTGGCCTTGGTGACATTACAAGGGCCTGTTTTCTGGCCAAAAGGTTCAGTTCCTAAAATCTGAAAGAGTATACAGTACACACCCTACTGATTGAGCAACCGGAGAAACCATAAGCCATCCTGAGCAATTTGTACAAACAGTTGGAGTAATATTAAATTATGCCTCTGATTATGCCTTGGTAATACCCCAGAGGAGGAATGAAGTCATCTTGCTGACTGGAGTTTATTCTTTCTCTGCCCCACAGCTGCTGCCGCTCACTTCAGCTTCTGCCAGAACCTTCTGGAACACACGGTGTCCGCCGAGAACCTCAATTATCGCCTGCAGAGGAGCTCGGGCACCAGCCTCACCTGGCACGATGGACGAAGCCAGAGGTCAGCCGGCGGGAGAACCGTTAAACTCCTTCAGCAGCCAGGAACAGAAGGCTCCCAGGTAGGACGGAAGGGGCCAAGGGGAGAGATCGGGAACCCTGACAACTGGTTGTATCTCTACTCTTCATCATTTTCATCACCACCATCACCGTATGTTGTCAAGACAGTTCTGAATTGCGGCGAGCCTTTGCAGGGTTTTCTAAGTAGAGAAGACTCAGAAGGGGTTCCCCCTTCCCTGCTTCTGGGGGTGCCCTGGGACTGTGCGGTTTGCCCAAGGCCACCCAGGCTGGCTCTTTTAACAGGAGGCACACCAAGGAATCGAACTCAGAACCTCTGAGTCTGCAGCCAGATACCTAACCTTAACCCTGAGCTACCCAGCCTGCTCTGGGAACTCTTTGAAGGTTAAAATTAAATTAAATTAAATTAAATTTTAAAAAGTGAGTTGCCTTTTTAATTTTTTTTATTTAATTATTATAAAACCAATCACCAACAACCCAGACAAAAACAGTGACCCCCCCAGGCATCCGATACATTGGATATACAGTACATTAACAATGAAACATATTCAAATTAACAAAATGTATAATTCTATATAAATTAACAATTAACAATCCGCAAGGTTTATCCAGCTTTTAACGTTTTAATTACCCCAAATTGATCAAACATACTCAAATAATTCAGTAGCTTCTCAAACCATTCCTCCTCTTTCTCATTGACCTTAAACCCTTTCATTCTGCGTATCTTCACAGTTAGGTATTCTAAAATTATAATATTATTTAATTTCTTCCTCCATTGGTTCACCACTAACTCTTCTGCATTTTTCCAATTACTTTCTATGACCTGTTTTAAAAAATGAGTTGTAAGCAACATTCCTTCTGGGTTTTTTTCTCTGTTGTGCCGGAGACTTGTCCATCAGTGTGCAGCAGGGGTGGGGGGTGGGGAGCAGTGATATTGGTCATTGCTGAATGGCCTCAGTGACGCTCTGCGTGCACATGTGCAGCTCACAGGGAACATTGGTTGTAGCTGCCGCTGTCCATGGTTGCATAATGGAAACAGGCAAAGACCTTTCTCTTCAGGCAAGCTTTCCCTGAAGGAGGGACTACCTATTATGTGTCTTTCATATGAATCTACAGCAGGGCTGTTCAACTTTGAACAGGCCAAGGTCTACTTTTTCCAGCCCAAAGTGCCTGAGGGCTACTACACTAAAACCTCTACTTACGAATTTTATCCGTTCCAAACACATGTTCATAAGTAAAAACTTTTGTAAGTAGAGCAGCGGTTTCCCATAGGAATGCATTGAAAACCAATTCATCCGTTCTGGAGGGAACAGATGTCAATGCGCCATGGCCTTTGAACTGCCCCGTTCGGCTGAGACAGTGGGCTGGCAGACCCAGAACTTTGCTGGGGCAGTTGTGGTCCTTGGGGTGGGGGAGGGAGGGGTGGGAGAACTTATCCCCTCACTTTTTTTATGGATGGCTGGCGGGCTACTTTTGAATCCTTCATGGGCTACCAGTAGCCCGCGGTCTACCTGTTGGGCAGGCCTGATCTACAGGATCACAGAGACTTTGTGTTTATAACTACTTATAACCCTATGGGTTTATATTGACGCTATGTTTTCAATGTTAGTTTCCATCACTTCTAACTTTACATGGAACTTTACTCCCCTTTAACTGCTCACATTCTCTTGTAGCCTTAATGTAATGTTGTCTATTAATGCTGTAAGATGTCCCTCAATTCCTTGTTCTCAGTACCTGAACTTGCCTTAATTGTACTGGACTGTATATTATCCCTCATTCTGTAAGCCACCTTGGGTCCTTTTTCCAAGGAGAAAGGCGGGGTAAAAATACTCTAAAATAAAATAAATAAATAATGTTCCTGGCAAGGGTTTAGTTATCTCTAAGACGACAAGTCTGTGTTTGGCCCAGTGCTGTGGTGAACTGGCCTATTTTAGCCCTTCTCTTCAACAGCTGCCCATAAGAAAAACCACATTTGGGAATTTGGGCTGGTTTTTTAAAGAATAAGGTGAGGTTTGAAGATGGAGGCTGTCGAAATCTTACTGGCTTTCCTTGCATCTCTTGCGTGCTGCTGGCTCCCCTTGTGAAATGTTCAGAATGCCTGGAAATGATGCTACAGTACATAGAGACTGCTGCTCCTCACAACAATCTAGAATACTCATCGGAACAACATTATAATTTGTTTGTTTGCTTGCTTGCTTGCTTGCTTGCTTGCTTGATAGACTGTCCATCTGGCCAATTTATTTATTTATATTTATTTTTGCATTTCTAGACCACCCAATTTCCCAGCAGGGACTCTGGGCGGTTCACACGAAAGCCAAATAAATAGAAGACACTTAAGAACAAACGAAACAATAAATAGCTGGGACATAACACCAAACACACAGTGGAATGAAAAGGCCAGCAAGAGGCAAAACTAAAGGGTGTCGAGAAAGGTCCAACAAAAGGTGCTTGTAGATTCGACCACATCACCCCAGTTCTGGCTCGCCTGCATTGGCTACCCATTGTCCTCCGGATAAGGTTCAAGGTCCTGGTTTTGATTTCCAAAACCCTCCACAGCTTGGGACCAGAGTACCTGTTGGAGTGTATCTCCCAGAGGTCAACTGGGATCAGGCCCACGAGAATGGCGCAGGCGCGCTCACTTAGGGTGGCCACACCCAGGGAGGCACGGAAATCGCTCACGCGTAACTGTGCCTTCTCTGTGGGGGGGGGCACATTGTGGAATCATCTTCCTAGTGAGCTGCGCCTTGCACAGTCCCTGCCCGCCTTCAAAAGGCTCTGAAAACCTTCCTTTTTAAGGAGGCATATGGCGACCTTTTCATTTAATTCTTTTTTTTTTTTTTTTGCCCGTGCAGCTTTTTGTGGGTTTCCCCTCTTTATCCTATTTGGGTTTTTTTCTTCTTTCCCTTTTTTCCTTACCTGTTATACATTGTTGTTTTATTCTCGTCTGTAAACCGCCCAGAGTTCCTTCTGGAAGATGGGTGGTATAAAAATGCAACAAATAATAAATAAATAAATAAATAAATAAAACGGGGCAACACAACATGACATTACCAATCGCCAGATGCTTCCCAAAAAAAAGCAAGGTCTTGAATGCTTTTTAAAAGGCTGTTGGGGACTCTATTTGGCACATTTCGGAAGGTAACTTGTTCCACGTTGCAGGACCAGCTACCAAGAAGGGCCGGTTGCAAGTAACAGCCGTACAGGCTTCTGGTGTGTGTGTGTGTGTGTGTGTGTGTGTGTGTGTGTGTGTGTGTGTGTGTGTGTGTGGCCACACTGAGCGAAAGTGCCAATGATAGCTCTGGGCAAATCACAGGTGATCACAAAAGATAAACACAACAGAGTGAAAGCCCCGTGACACAGCAGTTCAACTGCAGTGCTGCAACCCTAATTGTGCTCACGACCTGGGGTTCAATTCCTGGTAGTAGACTCAAGTTTCATTCAGCCTTCCATCCTTTCGAAGTCACTAAATTCCATACGTACCTACCCGGCAGTTAATATCGAGCCAGGGGGCCCTCTTGAAAGAGCCATCCCTCAAGGAGGTGAGAGGGATGGCTTGTAGACACAGGGCCTTCTCGGCAGCTGCCCTCAAGCTATGGAATGCCCTCCCAAGTGAGATCCGCCTGGCGCCAACATTGATGACATTTCGGTGCCAAGTAAAAACCTTCCTGTTTTTTAATTGACACAATATAGATCTGATGGCAATTTTAGTGTAATGATTTTAGTGTGAGGTTTTTATCATTGTTTTAATTATTTATTGAAGTTCTACATTTTAACTGTTTTAATTTTTTTATTGTAAGCAGCCCAGAGACCTTTGGGTAGTGGGCGGCATATAAGTTGTATAACTAACTAACTAACTAACTAACTAACTAACTAACTAACTAACTAACTAACTAAATAAATAAATAAATAAATAAATAAATTGAGTGCCCAGCCTGCTGCTGGACAGCCCTTCCTACAGTAGGCACACAGTGAGGCTTTAAACTTCCACACCCTGCTGCAGCCACCAACTGAGCTCATCCTCATCACTCTACACATTTTTATCCTTGAGTAAACTGTGGGACAGGGCTGTGGGGTCACCTTAAAGTAAAAGGGAAATGCTGAGGTTGCAAATAACGCCATTGCTTGAAAGAGTTACTTTTTGCAGTGCAATGCAACAGCCCTTATTTCCATCAATTGCAGGGCGCCTGGTAATACTGTTGCTTTTGACATGTGTAAATTTAGACTTTTCTTCTCCTCCAGTTGATGCTGTTCAGCCCTACACGTTAATTAGAGACAGCCAGAGCACGGAATGCACCACACAGCCCTATTGTGGCACCGTGAGGAACAGTGCTGACCTGTCTTATCCATCTGAAACATTAAGACAGGTTGGTGCTTTGACATGAGAGACACATGCTCAGATGTGACAGGAAGCAACTGGTCTCTGCTCCCTAATATGTTCAAGCAGAGCCAGGGACAGAGTAGAAGACAATGAAAATGCACCCTAATAGTTTCATACTTTTCAAGTAAAGGAGTAAGTCAAAAAGGAATAGCCAGAACCCTATGGGTGGATATGACTTTTTCCCCTGATTTTTCTGCCTGTCTTCTGGATGCCCAGTTGCACAACTCAGTGCATGGCAGACAAGCAGGATGGTTTGACACTTCGATTTGGCAGCTTAGAATTTAAGATCTGCAATTCCAGTGGGATTCAGGGATTCTCTTCTGCCTGGTACTACCACATGATTCTTCCCATAACAAGTAGCAACCAACCATCCTCTGTTATCTTTCCATTCCAAATGAGTAAGGAGAGTACAGGAGTACCCTATATCTGCTGATTCAGGTATCTGCAATATATATATATATTAATATATATATTAATAAATTGCTGTCGCAAAAGGTTGCCGTAAAGCAAGCTGCTGTCACAAATACCAGCCAACCACTATTGATTTTGGGGGGTTGCGGACGGGGCGTTTGCTCTTATCTGCGGATTTTGGTATCCACGGAGAGGCCCGGAACCAATCACCCACGAATACGGGGATACTACTCTAATAGGCTAAAGGTATGGAATTAGACAAAAGCACCCTTGTTCTTCAGAGAACCTATGAAATTTGTCCAGTGGAGGAACCCCCATCAGCTTTTTAGTTCCTTCCTGCCAAGGCTAGAATCCTGTTGAGTTTGCACTGAGCAAAAAGCAGTAAATGCAGGAATGTAGTGCTTGCACGAGCATTGTGGTCACACCAGCAGAGGCTGGGTTTTCTTGCACGGAGATTATGGCTTGTGCAGTGTTTGCAGACAATGGCATGATCATGCAAAATGTGCTGGTTAGACATTTTCTTCAGCAGAAGCACAACAGAATCCTGACGCAAATGATTTGGGCCAACTTTTTTTTTAAATACAGACTTCTTTAACAAGAAGGGAGTGTCGGTGGCAGGAATCCAACTGGCAGCTGACACTTGTGTAAATTCAACTGCATAGTTGAATTATGCAGACACCCAGGAATGCAACCAGAACCTAGTGAATTGCAGCAGTTTGTTGCTGTGAGGTATAGAATTTCACTTCCGCAAGGATGAACCACCCATTGGATTC
The DNA here is from genome assembly GCA_023846285.1 of Phrynocephalus versicolor. Lineage (NCBI taxonomy): Eukaryota > Metazoa > Chordata > Lepidosauria > Squamata > Agamidae > Phrynocephalus > Phrynocephalus versicolor. The sequence goes on from JAHTLZ010000017.1 coordinate 2,626,581, forward strand.
TCTGTGTGTGTTTTCTGGGCTATCAAATCAGAACCGACTTTTAGTGATGCTATTAGATCTTTCAAGGTAAGTGAGACATTTAAGGGGTGGTTTTATTGGGTCTGTTCCCCCCATGAGTTTTGTGGCTGAGCAGGGATTTGACCCAGCTCTCCTGAGCCCTAGTCTGTCACTCTATCCACTACATTGCCCTGGGAATCGAAAATGGATTCTAGTCCATACATGGCAGTCTGTCCTTACAATGAGGATCAGATTTTTAAATATGACCTTCCAGCCTCGGATGGAGGTTAGAGAGCAGAGCTCCTGGTCAGAGTTGAACCCTAAGCCTGTGCAAACAAAACAAAACAAAAACCACGTCTTTGTTGTATTCTCGAAGGCTTTCATGGATGGGATCTGATAGCTGTTGTGAGTTTTTCAGGCTCTTTGGCCGTGTTCTGGGAGTTTTTCTTCCTGTTGTTTCGCCAGACTCTGTGGCCGGCATCTTCAAAGGGCGAGGAGCTCAGGGAACTTGGAGTTCTCTCTGTGCTCTGGGGTATAGAATGAGCGAGACTGTGGGTTTTTTTTTTTAAGTGTGGGAAAGGGAACACTTGTCCTATTTAGAAGAATAGGTGTTTAGACGTTGTATTGTGATGGGAGGGATTAAGAAGCTCAGAGCACAGAGAGAACTCCTAGTTCCCTGAGCTCCTTGTCCTCTGAAGATGCCGGGCGCAGAGTCTGGCGAAACGTCAGGAAGAAAAACTTCCAGAACACGGCCAAACAGCCTGAAAAACTCACAACAGCTATCACCTCTTCGTCCTTCATGCTTTGAAGCAAAATCGTACACCACCTCCTCCGCACAAGCCTTCTCAAACCTCCTCTCAGTGGGACACTGAGGCAGGCATGTCTGATTATCTGGAAGAAGGGAGGGGAGGGGTCCGAAAGGAGAACATTGGTTGCTTTGAGCCTACAAGGAAAAGAGATGGAGGAGGACACATCGTTTCAAACAAGCTAAAAAAATACCCTCCAGGTGCCATGCTGCTACTGTTTCATATTTGGGTCATATGTGAAGCAATGTATGCCAGTTTGAGAAATGGCAGTGAGGGAGAGGGTGTTGATGTCGGGAAGATGGAACGAGTCAAATTCAGACACTTGGCCAATTTGGGGGGTGGGGAAGGGGGTAGGGGAAGAGGTGGGGTAGAGAGAGACAGATTAAACACCAAAATAATACACCGTCTGCTTTTGTCTGGGGGAAATTGCTAGTTGCGCGGGATAACTACTACCCAGTAGCAAAAAGGGCTATTTAGATAATGGTTACTGTGGGCTCGGCATCTTTTGAGCGGAGATGCTGTCACTCTTGGCTGCAAACCTCCTGGATCAATTCCCCGCTGCCCTTGTTTAGAATTAAGAAGACACACACAGGGTGGGCCCTCACCCACATACCGGATGAACTGGTTCTTGCCTTGCCAATGTGGGTGGTGGTGGAGGTTTTTAAGAGGTGTTCCACAAAGGGTTATTGCTCATCCTAGGGACCCCCCCCATTAAAAAAAAAACAAGGGGAGGAGGTGCAGGAAAGGATGACCCAGATGTGATCTGGGGTTTGGAGAGCATTCCGTCACAGGATACAATTCAGGATTTCTGCCTCAGGACAACTAAAACTACAGGGTTATCTGGGAGTTGAGTCATGGCTACTGGACTTCTTTTTGAGAGATAGAAACGTTTCGCTGTTCATCCAAACAGCTTCATCAGTCTGAATACAGCTAGTGCAAGAGACCTTCTTATAGTCAGCTTGACCTTCTTATAGCTGACTATAAGAAGGTCTCTTGCACTAGCTGTATTCAGACCGATGAAGCTGTTTGGATGAACAGCGAAACGTTTCTATCTCTCAAAAAGAAGTCCAGTAGCCATGACTCAACTCCCAGATAAACGCACCTGGATGACTGAGAATCTTCACAGACGTAAAACTACAGGGGAAATTATAGAAATTTATAAAATGTCGTGTGGGACGATTACGAAAATGGAGAGGTTTTATTCTCCATCTCATATCACAATGCTAAGTCCTGAGACAAAGCTACGTGGCAGAAGATTTAGGACTAAGAGAACAGATGGCTGTGGAACTCACTGCCTCAAGGTATGCAATGGTCACTAGGTGGCTTTATAAGCAGGGAGAGCAAGATTAATAAGACACATTGTTTTGTTGGCCACAAAAGTAGGAACTTCAAACAACAAAGGAATACCAGTTAGTGGGGGGCCGGGAGATCTCCGCTGGGCTATGGTGAAAAGAGGGTGGCAAATATGAGATTTTTCTTACAGTCTTCCTGAGATGCAGCTTTAACTACCTTAAGCAACAGGATTTGCGCCTTTGCCTTCAAGTGCATTTCCTATCTTGCTTCTGTCACATTACTCATTTAGCACATCCTTTTTCTGGAGGCTTGTACCATTACAAGATTAGAGGCCATTCTAATCTTTTGAGGAATTATTGCCTTCACCTAGTCGACTTCCTGGCCATTCTCTGCAATCTCTTGAAGTCCAACCATTCAGCCAGGCAGAAAAAGAGGGGATGGTGACACATAAGAACATAAGAACAGCCGTGCTGGATCAGGCCAACGGCCCATCTAGTCCAGCTTCCTGTATCTCACAGTGGCCCCACCAGATGCGTCTGGGAGCGCACGAGACTAGATCTCTGTCTCCTGATACCACTCCCCTGCATCTGGCCCTTGAAGTGCTCTGGTTTTAAGCCTGGAGATGACACATCTCCATCATGGCTTGTAACCTGTGATGGACTTTTCCTCCAGGAATCTGTCCAATCCCCTTTTGAAGGCATCCAGGCTAGATGCCATCACCACCTCCTGTGCCAGGGAGTTCCACAGACTAACAACACGCTGGCTAAAAAAAATAATTTCTTCTGCTTTTCGGTAGCAGCTGCAGGTACAGTCCACAGATAAAACAGTCCGATTAAAGGTGGTGGGAGAGACTGGTAACTCATGAAGCCAATTCTAATCAGATGGGAACCTATGAGGTTAGAGCAGGTATTATACTTCTTTCACTTGCTACCCATATTTCCTTTGGAGGTTTATAAGACAAGCTTCCTTTTCTCTCATTAGACCAGGGGTGCCCAAACTTTTTGTAAGGAGGGCCAGATTTGGTGGCTGAGAATGTGTCAGGGGCTGGTTGCTCCCTGACCCTGCCATCCCACTGGAAGCCCCACCCACTGACCCATAAGCCCCACCCACTGACCCCTTGCAACCCCACCCGCAGGAAGGAAGGCGGGGACCAAGGGAGGGAGGGAGGGAGGTGGAAAACAAGAGAGGAAGGAAGGAAAGTGGGGAACAAGGAAGGGATGGAGGGAGGGAGGGAGGTGGGGAACAAGGGAGGGAGGAAAGAAGGAAGCAAAGGGAGCCGTGGCCACAAGTTGCCCCTTGGAAGAGGTGATCTGTGCAACCTTGCACCCCCTCCCCAAGCTCCCCAGCATGGGGCAAAGGAGGGGGAGGGAGGGGCAGGCCAGGCAGCCGCGGACCACTCGGAATGGCCTGACGGGCCGGATTTGGCCCCCGGGCTGGACTTTGGGCAGGCCTGCATTAGACTAAGCAATACTTAATAGATTCACCCTCTCTTTTCCACCTTCCTCTTTTCCCTTTAATCGTTCCTGTTCATTACTCACTCCGATTCTCTGTTTCTTGGCCCCACTATTACTGCTGTTTCCTAAGGCACTTTTTGGCCCCTTGATATACTCTCCCTAGATTTATTTTTAGAATTGGAATTGGCTTAATTGGGCATTGTTTTAATTTACTTTTCTGGTAAACCACCTAGGGAGCTATTAAAGATGGGGAGAGGCCATCTATAAATATAGCAAGCAAGCAAACCAAGATGTTCAGGATGCTTTGCTCAAGGGCTTTCTCGAATAGCAGACAAAAGATAATGCATTTGAATTAGAGAAAGCCGGCAGTATACGAAGCAGCCAGATAGAAGAGTTCCTCTGGCCACATTTGGAGTTGTTTCCCCTCCCTCTGGGTAAATACAATCTGTTCTGGGTTTGGAAACCAACCTTGCTGGTTGTGGGATTCTGGAGCTTTTTATAGTCCAATATAATTAATTGTCAACTCTGGAAATCATAGAATCATGGAGTTACAAGGAGCTTCTAAGGCCATTGGGTCCAACACCTTGCCAGGTGTTGTCTCAATATCTCTTGATCGCCTCCAGTGTTGGAGCACTCACCACCTCTCAGGGGCATCGGTCCCATTGTCATACTGTTCTAACAGTCAGGATTTTTTTTTCCTGAGATTCAACTGGAATCTGGCTTCCTGTAATTTGAGCCCATTAGTACATGTCTTGCACTCTGGAATGTCTGAGAACTAGAGATGGGTGTTTCCTTTCGGAGGGAGACTGGTTCCGAAACAAAATATGCTAGCACAGCTTGCACTCAGAACCCCATCCGCCCCCCCAGAACAAAATCAACCATTGTCTTATTTGGGTGAGATTCCAACCAGGATGCAGCCTCCAATGCATCCTCTTTTCCTCTCCCTGATGCTGGCCAATGAGGAGCTGTGCAAGGACATGCATCATCCCGCCTCCCTGTCTGATTGGCCAGTGCCAGGGAGAAAGAAAGATGACGCATCAGAGGCTGCTTCCTGGTTGGAATTTTGCCCAGCGTGAGCTTCAGCAAGGTAAGGCAGTGGCTAGTTTTGTTCCGGAGGGTGGGACTGGATTCCAAGCACCCGCTGTGCTGGTGTGTTTCGTTTCAGAACCAGTCCCCTTCTGAAATGAAACGCCCATCTCTTTCAAGTTTTGAAAAGTGCTATCTATCACATCGCTCCTCAGTCTTCTTTTCTCAAGGCTAAATATGCCTTCTTTCCATCTTTTCCTCACTGGGCTCGGTTTCCAGCCCCCAGATCATCCATGTCGCCCTTCTCTGAACTTGCTCCAGTTTGATGGCACCCTTTTTAAAGGGTCATCTCCCACACTTGACACAGCACTCTAGATGAGAGCTACCAATGCCAAATAGAGGGGGGAGTAGAGCCTCACAAGATTTGGAGACTATACAGTGGTACCTTGTATAAAGGAATTAATTCGTTCCAAATGAAATTATGTTAAGCAAAATTTCCTTTATACAAATCCTCATAGGAATGAATTGAAAACGGGGTGATCCCATTTTTATATTGTATGGATTTTCCCCATAGGTGATTATGTTAAGCAAATTTCTCCTATCTCCAGAATTTTTTATGTTGTACAAATTTTATGTTATACAGGCTGTTTGTTATACAAGGGTCTACTGTACTTCTGTTAATGCTTTCTAAAGTAATATTTGCCTTTTTTGCAGGCCTGTTTGCACTGAGCTGTCTAGATGCTCTAAGCACATCCGATCTCGCTTGATTTCGGAAGCTAAGCAGGGTCGGCCCTTGTTAGTACTTGGATGGGGAACCACCAGGGAATACCAGGGGCTGTAGGCGCCTGGAGTAGGGACTGGCAAGCCACTCCAGTACTCCTGCCAAGAAAACTCCATGGACATGGAGTCACAAAGAGCCAGTCACAAGTGTAACGACACAACACACATTGCACTGATGGCTCACATTCATCTTGTGACCTACAACAATTCCAAGGTCATTCTCCCTTGTAGTATTACTGAGCCCAATATCCCCACGTTTTGTAACTGTGAATTTGATTCTAATCAATCTTCAGTTTTCTTGAACTGAAAAGAAAGTTGTTTCTGCTTCATGCCCTTTCTGCTAGGCAGGCTTTCACTCAGGTGCTTCTCTATGTGGTGATAAAAGCTGTTTTTATATACGACCCCTAAACTCCGGGGCAAATGGCTCCCAGCTCCGGAGCTTTAAAATGTTTCCCCACCAGCTCCGGAGTTTACAGGAAATTTAGTGCGACCCCGCCCACCTAAGCGCGTCCCAGCGCACTTTTCTTGTACCTGCTCTTGGGAGGTGAAAATTTCTTGATGCGGATGTGCCGGGCTCTCCTCGCTTCTTTTTGTTGTTGTTTTTTTGCCTCCCGCCTCTTTAAGAGAAGGAATCAGGAAGTGACGGGGCTCGGAGCAGCTTCCACCCGCACCCGGGAGGTAAGCCTTTATTCTTTTGTCCCTTTTTTCCCTCCCTCCCCTCCCTCCCCTCACGCAGACAGAAGCAAGGAAGTGCGGAGGGGTGGGGACGGAGGAACAGCAACGAACCCCCAAGATCTCTGGTCCGAATTTAAGGGGCCAGCGGATCTTAGGGGTCATGTGAAAAGGCCCAAAGAAATACTTTGGGTGTGACTAGGCAGCCCAGTTTACACTAGATTAGGCTAAATAGGGTTGCTTAAGGTTGTGTAGAGCTGTGGTGTGTTATTTGTGGTGGTCCTTGCATCTATATGTGAGGTTCAGGTGATTCTGGAATAGAAAGCCACACCACACAAAAATCAATTATTTTTAAAAACCAAATTGATTAAATTGAAGTTTTTTAAAATTTAAATTGTCAGGAAAATCTGATTTTTAAATTTAAGCCATGATTTAAATCAGTTTGATTTAAATTAAATCCACTGTCAGCTCAAGTGTTCACATTAAATATCATTCTGCCATATTTTTAAAACACACAAAAACATGCATAAAATATATATTTTAACACTTATGGTGGCTAGTAAAATTTCCTTTAGCTAGGCCAAACACAGAGACTCAGAGATAATGTCTGTAAGTCCCCCAATAACTGGCACTTACAGTCTCAATAAGTCCATCTTAGACATTAGTAACAGAAAGAATAAATATGTTTCATTTATTTTCAGATCAACCTCAAATTTGGGTGCTTTTACACGACCCCTAAAATCCGAGGCAAAGGGCTCCCAGATGTGGAGCTTAAAATTGTTTTCCCACCAGCTCCGGACTTTTTTTAAAAATTAAGTACAACCACGCCCACCTAAGCGCGTCCCAGCGCATTTTCCAAGTACCTGGTCTCTGAAGGTGAAAAATTTCTGATGCGGATTGCAAAGCAGTGAGTATCAGGCTCTCCTGCCTTCTGTTTGTTTGTTTTTTGTTTGGTTGGGTTTTTTTGCCCCCCACCCCTTTAAGAGACTGGAATGCTTCCCGGGGCAGCTCCCCACGGCAGAGCAGAGGTGAGCCTGCCTTTTCTCCCTTTTTTCCTCCCTCCCCGCATGCAGACAGGAGCAATGGAGTGCGGAGGGGTGGGAACACAGCAAGAGGAGCAAACCCCCAAGATCTCTGGTCCGAATTTAAGTTGCCAGCGGATCTTAGGGGTCGTGTAAAAGCGCCCAAAGTGATGAACAGCAGGGTTCAGAGAGGGAAAAATACTGAACAGAGAGGTGGGGCTTTCCTTGAATTCAGAGGCAAAGAGGGGACAATTGGTTAGTGCTGGATAGACTGACAGTCACCCCACACAAGAAAGTTCTCTTCCAGCCAAACCTACTAAAGGCAGCATGCGAGGTTGCAAAAGTTCCAGCACATCTTGCCTGCCATCAGGTTCACTCTGATGTGTGGAGACTCTTTGAACAGCCTCCAATATATTATTAACACTCTTGTTCACTCCTGCAAGCTCAAGGTTGCGGGTTCCTTTATGTAGTTAGTTCATCTTATGTTCAGTCTTGCTCCCCCCCCCCCCCGGCTGGCTCTAGCTGTTCCTGATATTATTGTTTTCCCCTCAACGTCTTCTCTCCCAGTGGTGTGATAGAGAGATCGGAGCGGGGAAAGAAATGTACAAGTGAATCTGAGTCCCATGTTGCAGATTGGATTTAAAGGAGGGTCCCGGTGGAAAAATCCTACTATTATGTATCCAAAATATTGTCACTTAATAACAAACTGTGACATCTTTCTCCTATCAGTGACCACAACCTCTGTGATTGGTAGCAATTTAAATTTACTCCATCATGAAAACGAGGCACATGGGGGCATTTCTGGTCAAAATGCCTAAATTTTCCAAATGGAAAACCCTAAACTGAAACCAATGCTAAACATGGGATTGATGGGTTTCCTTTGTGATGTGGGTTTCAATCTTGCCTCGCCCCAAAGAAGGAATATGAAAACAGTCAATGTAATATTCTGAATGGTATGAATGCAATATTTAATGGGTTGTGTAATCGTTTGGGAATGAAACAGGGAAACTTTGTAGGGAAAAATATTCCTAGCACAAGGCATTCAATATCACCTTCCTCCAAGCACCACATCATCATCATCATCATCATCATCATCATCATCATCATCATCATCA
>JAHTLZ010000017.1:2640894-2655194 GCA_023846285.1 Phrynocephalus versicolor
GTGTGTGTGTGTGTGTGTGTGTGTGTGTGTGCTTTTCCTATGGCCACAAAAGCTGAAATCCACTGCCTTCTGTACCCTGAAGGAGAAGATAAAATACTAATGGAAGGGCCCATTCAAGTGCTTCTTTGGGAAATAAAGGAAACATTAGCCATCGTGCTCACGGGAGAGGTTATAAAATCCTTCTTCTAAAAGCGCATGGATGGAGGGGGGGGAAGAGGAGGACCCGTTAATATGTCATACTCCGGCGAAGGTGCACCGATCTATGCACGCACAAGGAAGGGTTCAAAACAAAATATCAACCCGATCCAAGAGGCAGGTTGATGAAATTAAAAAAAACTGCCCCCCTCGCAAAGAAAAATGGTTGTCCTTAAAATGGCAAGGTTTTGGGCCACCAGGTCTATGGTGTCGTGTTTTATGATTGTATTGTGTTTTATGATCAGAGGGTAGTGTTCATTTCTAGTACAGTGACCCCCCGCCATTTCGCGGTTCAGGTACCGCGGCCCGACTACATCGCGGGATCAAGGTACCTGCACCATGGGGGGGGGCACAGGGTCGCTCTGCGCCGCCCCCCTGCACCCCCGAGAAGCCTCGGGGGTGCGTGGGAGGGTGGCAGGGGGGCGATCAGGTCACTTCGCGCCGCCCTCCCACGCACCCCTCGAGAAGCCTCAGGGCGGCGATGGGGGGCGATCAGGCCGCTCCGCACCACCCTCCCACGCACCCCCGAGAAGCCTCAGGGCGGCCGGGGGGGTGCGGTGTGGAGCGATCGGGTCGCTCCGCGCTGCTCAACCAGGCTCCCCCAGGAAGGCTCAGGGCGGCCAGGAGGGATGGCGTGCAGTGATCAGGTCAACCAGGCTCCCCCAGGAAGCCCCCCTGCCCCCGCCCCCCACCCGCTTCCGCATATCGCAGATTTTCTTGCATCGCGGGTGGGGTGGGTCCCTAAGACCCCGCGATCGGTGGGGGGGGGGTTACTGTAATATTGATTCACCAGAATGCTGCTCTGTAGCTCTACTCCAGCCACCAGAGTGGAACCATTGGTTGTGGGTGTGTTGCCTCTAATTCAAGAGTTTCTTGTTGGGTTCTGGGGTGTGTGCATACAGATCTGGAAAAGGCAATCACAGTTACAGGATAATGGTCTCTCTTTAATTAAATTATCACCCTGCCTTTCTGTGGGGGGGGGGGAAATAACCCACACTAAAGGCTATATAATCTTGAAGGGTTGCAGGCAAAAATCAAAGAAAACCAAAACAAAACAAAAGACACAAAACATGTGGCACCTTAAAGACCAACTTCCATATTGTAATGTAACGTTTCGTGGTTATGTCCACTTCTTCAGACGTATAGCAGCAGAATGAGGTGCGTCATATAATATGCAATGAGATGTACATTTCATACCAGATATTCATTGGTGGATAGGGGAGGGGGAAGAGGAGGGAGAGATGATTAGTCGTAGAAGTGGTGGGAGGATTTGGCCAGGGGTTCGTAGATATGTTGAGGATTGTTAATGGGTCTGTGGAGGAGGGAGCATCTTGAAAGGTTTAGTATAGCCAGGGTGAAAAATATTTAGAGGTGTGCATTTTATTTCATTTTATTCTCTAAATGCCACCTCTCGAAATCCTCCAAGTATTTCCCCCTTTTAGAATTCCAGCCCAGAAACACACAGGGAAAGGCACAATTTTAACCACCAGGGCAAGGTTGAGGTCTTCTAATGGTTCCCAGCCTTGGTTATGCAGATATTCTTGGACTAAAGCTCCCAGAAGCCTTCACCAGTGGCTGCGCTGGCCAGGATTTCTGGGAGTTGTCATCCAAGAACATTTGGAGAGCCAAGGTTGGGAACCACTGCTCTGGACCTTCAAAACCGTCATTTCCTGCTGCAGTGCATCCTGGAGGTGGTAGTCTTGTTGCCGTTTATGTTCTATTGAGGGCAGCTGTGGGGTGGGGCTCAGGGGTGTATATATCGATCCGGATTGATGCAGGAAGAAAGGGTTGGCCGTTTCCCTTCCACTCCTATCCTAAGAAAAGTCCCCCCCCCCAATGTTTTAATAGCTGAACTCAACATCAACTATCTTGAGTGTGGACGTTTCTAGGTTCAGTCCCCAGCACCTCCTGTTGCCTGAATCAGCTCTACCGTTACACAGATATACAAGCACATCCGATCTCGCCTGATTTCAGAAGCTAAGCAGGGTCAGTCCTGGTTAGTACCTGGATGGGAGACCACCAGGGAATACCAGGTGCTAGATGCGCCTGGAGTACGAACTGGCAAACCACTCCAGTATTCCTGCCTAGAAAACTCCATGGACATGGAGTCATGAAGAGTCGATCATGACTGTAACGACACAACACACACACACACACACACATACAAGTAGTACCTTGTATAAAGGAATGAATTCGTTCCAAATGAAATTATGTTAAGCAAATTTTCCTTCATACAAATTTCCCATAGGAATGCATTGAAAACAGAGTAATCCCTAATTGCAACCATTTTATGTTGTACGGATTCGCCCCATAGATGATTCTGTTAAGCAAATTTACCATATCTCTGGAATTTTTTATGTTGTACAGATTTTATGTTATACAAACCGTTTGTTATACGAGGGTCCACTGTTATTATTTATTCAGTTATTATGTTTTTACTTCTTTGATTGCTTATCTATTGTATTGCATTGTATTGTTTCTGGATCTGATTTCTGTCCAGTTGTGTAAACCGCCCAGAGTAGCCGTGTAGCTAGATGGAGCAGTATATAAATTTAATAAATAAATAAATAAATAATAGAATGCAGCAGCTGTTTTGGAATGTCACATAAGGGCAAGGAATAGTTAGTGATTTAATCTGTTATTCCATTCTTCAAAAAAACAAAAGCCCTCTGGCTTATAAATGCAAGGTATTGTGTTTCTGTAGCCATGATTTGAAAAGCCAGGCAAGGGACCGATTTTGCTGCAAAATGTCGTGCCCGCAATGCCCGCAGGAAAAGGGAGGCCAAGCTTTGCATAGCCTGAATGTTGACAGCTCCAATGGCAGCAGTCAAGATGGTTTACAGTATCCCCTCTTATGCTCACTATTATTCACAAAGTGATACTATGCAAGGGAAAAATCCCAGGAGTTGGTCCCCTTTTTTTTCATCAGTTCACCATTCTCTCCTAAGCACAAAGCCAACTGTCAGGGCTGTTTTCCAGCAAATCTGAACACATAAGGCAAGTTGGCACTTGCGTGGAGGACTCTTATCTCCTCCTGACAGAGGCTCTGTGCTGCAGATTCAAACTTCAACAGGTACGGCTCTTCCCGTTGTGGAAATGGAGGGCTGGGCAGAGCCATACCTGTTGAACGTATTCCTGTGGCGTAGCTGCTAAGACCACAACAAAGAAGAAATAGTCAAATCTGCTGCTTTCTCAAATCTGAGGGATTATTCCCATGCCAGAAAGGGGGCCCCCATAAATAAAGCTCTGCTCAATAGGAAGCCTCTAGCTTCAGACGTTTTGGATCACAACTCCCAGTGTCCTCTGTCATTGGCAGTACAGGCTTGGAATTCTGGGAGTTGTGGTCCAAAGCATCTGGAGGGCTGAAGTTTGGCTACCTTGCAAGTCTAGACAATTGGCATGGTTGTGTTTCAACAAGATACACACCAATGACGACTTGACTCATCCCTTCATTCAGCGTCAGTAGAACGTGTCAACCCCAAGTGCCCGAATGAATGGATAGGCTTAAAGTCAGAGAAAAGTCTGGCCGCAAACCAGTTTTCCTTGGCCTCTGACTCAGTCGCTCCCTGCCTTCCTCTCTCGGCAGGTCGGGCGCTGTTGCGGCTGAACGCGGAGAAGCTACAGCGCATGGGGATCCTCCACGAGTCTCAGCGGCAAGAAGTCCTTCAGCAGGTGCTGCAGCTGCAGGTTCGGGAAGAAGTCCGGAACTTACAGCTCCTCAGCCAAGGTAGGATGGGAGGGGAGAAAGGGGTCTCGGGGCGGCTTTTCCCTCACCCCCTGTAGGTGGCGTGCTTGTGCAGAATTACACCTGTCAGGTGGGAGGCAAACCTGGAAGATCACCACTGGACCTCTTCCAAAGTTAAGAGCTACATAAATGGAAGATCATTGGCCTTTCCCAGTCAGAAGAGATTTGTGGGCCATTCATTGCAACTCCCAGAACTCTTAGATTTTGGAGTCTCTCCCTTTTGTCTTCAAGGGTCTTTTGAAGTGGCTGCCGTTCTGTTTCCCCTAGAGCTTAGAAAGGCGACGTATGGGGAGCACAACTCTCAGATTGTACCTAAGAACATAAGAAGAGCCATGCTGGATCAGGCCAAAGGCCCATCTAGTCCACCTTCCTGTATCTCACAGTGGCCCCACCAGATGGGAGCGCATGAGACTAGATGTCTGTCTCCTGATACCACTCCCCTGCATCTGGTCCTTGAAGTACCCTGGTTTTAAGCCTGGAGATGAAACATCTCCATCATGGTTTGTAACCTGGGATGGACTTTTCCTCCAGGAATCCGTACATCTTTTGAAGGCATCTGGCCAGACGCCATCACTACCTCATGTGACAGGGAGTTCCACAAACTAACAACATGCGGGGTAAAAAAAAATATTTTATTTTGTCTGTTCTTACTCTCCCAGAGGGAGAAGAGCGTCCCTCTATCCACTTTACTCATGCCCTGCATTATTTTGTACATCTCAATAATATCCCCCCTCAGGCGCCTTTTTTCCAGACTAAAGAGCCCCAAATGTTTTAGCCTTTTCTCATAAGGGAGGTGCCCCAGCCCAGCAATCATTTTAGTCACTCTCCTCTGCACCTTTTCCAGTTCCACTATGTCTTTTTTGAGATGCGGTGACCAGAATTGTACACAATACTCCAGGTGTGGCCTTACATGTACTATCATTTTGTACAATGGCATTATAATGTTGGCTGTTTTATTTTCAGTCCCCTTTTTGATGATCCCTAGCATGGAATTGGCCTTCTTCGCCGCTGCCACACATTGGGTAGACACCTTGCTGGTACCAACCGACATGGCTATGATGCCCATGATTCTTGGAGCTCTTGCCAAAAGATAACCTTTCCAAGCTCTGTTAAGTAGGAGTACTACGTGTACACACACACACACACACACACACACACACACACACACACCATCTTTTCTCACTCTGTGTAATGATTCTGATCATTGCACTCTCTCGTCACTAAATTAAAAATTGAACGGCTGGAAATTTCAGTGGTTTAGGTGCTGCGGAACCAGAGTTCGGCAGTTTAGTCCCTAATTGTGCCTCTAATGGCTGGGCCCGGTGGTCTTGTCCAGCTTTGCAGTTCTGGTGAGGTGAGGAAGAGGAAGATAGATGCAATCCTTTACTGAACAAGTGGCCAGATGGATGGCCGTCATCAGAGCTTGCTTCTTCCAAGGGTTTTGGGGAAGGAATGGCAGTGAGTTCACAAGGCACTTGGAAACAGAGAGACTGTAAAAGCTAGAGGCTCCCGATGACTGTAGGCAGTTACTTCACGTCCATTTTGTCTCTTAGTGTTGCACTTAGGAGCGGTACAAAAAACATTACTTCATGACCGTCGCGCAACTACTGAAATTTGTCTTGACCACGTCCCCGGAACGGGTGCTAAGTGCGACAATACTGTACCTGGTGCTGGGGTAGGGGTTTTTCCCATGTGACTCTTTGTTCCCGCTTTCTGTTCCGAGACAAGACAGCGTGTAGTAACGACTGTCATGCAACAAAACATTCGTTTCTCTCAGAAAACTGTGTCCATTTTTCTTTTTATTTTGACTTTTCAGAAGCGAAATATCGAAAAAGAATTTTTAACCCACCCCCCCACCCCACCCCAAAAAAGGAAAAAGGAAGCTAGACAAATCCAGTGTTTGTCACGGTACAAGACCGTGAGGTAACACTTGTCACGAGACAAGTTATCACGACCATGGGAACGCTGAAACGGACAAAACCATGTGCTCACGACCAATGCTGTCACGGTACAAAACTAGTCACGGAACAAAGAAGGACGTGAAGTAACTGCCTTAGGGATCTGAACTTCAGCAGAAACATGTCATTACTAGTACCCTCCAGTATCCTAGCCATAGAATCAGGGCCACAGATACCAACTTGATTGCTCAGTCTGCAGTTGGTTCCAGAAACAGAAAAGTAGCGTGTCTATGCTGTAAACGAGGATGCTTCCACATAACCAAAAACACCAGTGGTGCTGAAAACCTGACCCCTACGCCTTCCAAGCCTCTTTCTCAATGTGTAGCCAGCATAATTAAATTGTAAACCAGCCAGAGAGTGCTTGAAGCGCTATGGGGTGGTATAGAAGCAGAACACTTTGTTTTGCTTTGCGAGTCAGCTTTGAATTTCTGCCTGTGGTGTCATTGCTCAGGTTAGGCCTGTCTAGTAGGAGGGGTGAAGGAGGGATAAATCTACTCCAGGCCCTACAAATTGTACCAGGGAATGTTCAGAGAAAGTTAATTTCAGGGACTGTATTTCCCAAAAACCTCCCACGCAACTTTGAGAAACATATTTCCCAGAATCCTCCCAGGCACCATCTGGCTGCCTGCTTGTTATATTTGTATGTTAGGTTTCTCCCATAATTAGGACACAGCATAGCGACTTATTTATCTTCAACAAATATATTCTTTAAATTCTAAAAGGCAGGTTTAAAAGAATCGAAATAGAAAAGCAAACAAAAAAGCACTATCTTGTATATTTTTCTAAAAATCGAGGTCCCAGTACATTTGGACAAACAAAGCAACAAAATTTTCCTTTTCATGCCTTTTTTCTTTAAACTTGTGATGCTGTTTTGAAATTTAAATTTGAGGTGTAAATAAAACACACAAATGACAACAAAAGAGAAACTTCCACAAAATCTGGTTCTCCTGCCACCACCAGGTGTAAGCCACCAGGGATGCTTGGCTAAGCCAGTTAGGGGTATTTATTTATTTATGTTTTAGCAGCATTAATCAGCAAAGAACAAAAATAATTTTAGCGATGTTGTGTGAGATGTTCATAGCACACGGAACAGGGGGAAATCCACATTCTTTCCAACTTTTCTCTTCAGTCCGTTATTGTTCTCCTTCAATCTGTCTCTCCCCATATCCTTTAGTTCTTCTCTTCCATCCAATCCACCCCACCCAGGTCTTACAGTTTTACTACTGTGTTTCCCCGAAAATAAGACAGTGTCTTATATTAATTTTGGCTCCCAAAGATGTGCTAGGTCTTATTTTCAGGGGATGTCTTATTTTTTCCATGAAGAACAATACGGTACATATTTATTGTTATCTTATTAACAGGGAGGCCTTATTTTCGGGGGGGGGATGCCTTATATTTCAGCGAGAGGCAAAACTGTAGGTAGGTCTTATTTTCGGGGAATGTCTTATTTTTGGGAAACAGGGTACCTTTCCCTTCTCACCATCTGTCCCTCCCCAACTTCTCTATTTGTATTTTCTGTCTTTCCCCATCATTCTGCACCCTCATCCTGCACCACAAAGGCACAGCCTTTTTTTCCTCCCCACAGCCTTTTGGTTTCAGCTCCCGTTCTTCTGTCTTCCCTGATATGGCTTCTCTGTCCCTCCCTTCTCCATCATGTTGCTTGTCTGGTTGCGCAGCTCCCAAAGCAAGACTGGGCCGGAAAATCCTGTACCCCTAAGCTTGTTGTGGGGAATTTCCAGAAGCCAAAAGGTGAGGTTATAAACACTCCCCAAATCTTAAGTCACAACCCTCCAGAAGCCCCATCTTTCACCACTTTCTGATTTTAAAATGTCCATGCGGGTCTAGTCATAGAATCATAGAGTTGGAAGAGACCTCAATGGCCATCCAGTCCAACCCCCTTCCATGCAGGAACCTCCATCACAGTATTTGTGACAGATGGCCATCCAGCCTCTGCTTTAAAACCTCCAGAGAAGGAGACTCCACCACCCTCTGTGGCAGCTTATTCCACTCCTGATCAGCTCTAACCATCATGAAGTTCTTCCTAATGTTCAAATGGAATCTCTTTTCCTGTAGTTTGAAACCATTGGCCCGAGTCCTAGTCTCTGAAGCCATGGAAAACATGGCTTCATAAGGTGTCAAACTATCCTGGCTTCCTGCAGTAAGCATTTGGTTGGGCTAGATGGCCTTAGAGGTCCCTCCCAACTTTATGATTCTAGGTCTCAGAAGACCTGAGTTCAAATCCCTACACGGCCATAGACACTCGGTGGAGCATGGCCATAATAAATCACTCATGGGCCATCTCACATGCTCCAAAACCCTTACTAGTGCTCCCAGAAGTCGGAAGCTACTGGATAGCACCTTAACATCAATATCAATCTATACCAGTGCTTCTCAACCATGGGGCCTCAGATGTTCTTAGGCTAAAACTCCACGGAATCCCAGGCCAGCACAGCTAGTGGTGAAGGATTCTGGGAATTGTCTGTGAAGATTCTCAGTCATCCAGGTGAGGTTATCTGGAAGCTGAGTCATGGCAACTGGACTTCTTGACTTCAAGAAAAGATGTTCAACTGCCATGACTCGTAATCCAGATAACTTCTGGGAATTTTAGTCCAAAAAACATCTGAGCACCCAAGGCTGGGAACCACTGGTGTATAGAGTTACGGGGGGGGGGGGACAATGTCCCCATGTGCTCAGCCCCCATCATGCCATGGATCTGCTTTCAGTTTGCAGGAAATGTTTTTAAAACCTGCTATGAACTGAAGTCTCTTCCAGTTGGGAAAACCACCCCATGCTTAGCCCAGAGAAGGGGGGGCATGATGAAATGACCCCATGCCACTTGGAGGACCAAAAATCCTTGGGAAGCAAAATGGAAGGGAAAATTCTGATATTCAGGAGCATGTGGTACTGGGGGTGATGTGTTCTGCTGCCTCCTGCCCTAAGGAGAAGACCTTTATCCAACCAAAAGTATTCCAATTGCTTCTGGATACCCACAGGCCCACCTGTGCTTTGGCCAATGACATTCACAAAGTAATTACTGCAGAGCTTGGAATTTTTGATTCAATTCCTTTAGCGGCACAGCCAAGGTGCAGGGAATTCACAAATCAGAATAGCTTCATGCTCCCCAGAGTAGTCCACCCCTTTTGCCCATTAACTGGTCCTTCCAGTCCCAATAGCACGCTGTGGGGCATTAATAGTACAACAAGAGGCTTCTTGACTTACAATTGAACAAATGCAAAAGCCAACAAATGAACACGACTGCTTTCAGCAGCAAACGTCAACAGACTCTAAAGCGGAAAGGCGGGCTCTCTCTTTGAATGTGCAGGCGGGGAAAGAATGATGGGTTAGTGCTGGATTGATCGACAATCACACCTGCCCAGAAAGGTCCCTCCCAGCCAAACCTACTAAAGGCAGCCTGCGAGATTCCAAAAACTCCCAACAGTTATTACCTGCCCAAGCCCTGAGAAATGGCCAGGATGGCTGGCAGAATCTGGGACCTGTCAAACCAAAAAAATGCTCCTTTCTCATGCTCCAGGAATGACAACCCACCTTGCTTTGAGCTCACCCTCTCTCAGTATCAATCCTGTTGCATTGTGGCCGCTGACCTTGCTCCTTGGCTTAAAAACGTACTCCTTTCCCTTTCTTCCCACCTCCCCACACTCCCCTGCTTTCTCCCCCCCCCACCCTTCCGGCCCTTCCCTGTCTCCCTTTCCAGCCTCTTATGGAAATGACTCTTAATCGTCCTTCCTGCCTAGCGACACACTGGCGCAACACTGTGAGCTGCTTCTTGCCTCTGGGAAGCAGACCGAGGGTGTGGAACCACAGGTCCAGACACATCGGCCGCACGCTCGCTCGGGAACGCATGCCTTCTGGACCGGCTCTGGGTAGAGGGGAAGACGGCTTTCCCTGATGTTCTCACGTTCTTCTCCCTTCTCTGGAAGTCAAGTCATGGCGACTGGACTTCCTTTTTGAGAGATAGAAACGTTTCGCTGTTCATCCAAACAGTTTCATCGGCCAGGCCGATGAAACTGTTTGGATGAACCGTGAAACGTTTCTATCTCTCAAAAAAAAGAAGTCCAGTAGCCATGACTCAACTTCCAGATAAACTCACCTGGAGGACTGAGAATCTTCACAGACATGTTCTTCTCCCTTCTTCTTCTTCTTCCCCATCTTTTTAAAAAATTCTTCGCCGTCCCATGTAGAGACCCGCTGTCCTTTGGCTGAAAATCCGTGCCACACCAAGCCGCCTCCGCCACCGGGCCTCGTGAAAATCAGCCTCGTGGCCCCCGACCACCGGGCGAAACTGTTCCCGTGACGACAACAACAACAACAAGCCATGGATCGGGAGCAGAGTGACCTCAGGGGGGGAGAAAGGTGCTTCCCCCCACCCTCTCCAAGGAGATAGCAGAAGCCGTGGAGTCAGCCAAAGCTGCTGTTCCCAAGTTGTCTAAGTATATGAACCCTGGCACGGCTCTTGAGGAAGGGGCTGAGCGACGGACAAGGAGGCCCTTTGCTTCCGCCGCGAACGCAGCGGGTGGATTTGTAGGGCAAAGGATTCTCTGCACGACTCAGCGCGACTGGGGAGGTCATAGCCACGACGTCAATGCCTGGACCGAATTCGAACGGAGATCTTTCTGGCAGTAACAGTTACTCTAGCATAATTCTTGGCACTAGAAGGACTGGGGGGTGGGGGTAAAAATAAATCCAGGCAGCGTTCCTAAAACCTAACAGGATGGTCAGATTCTTTTCGGAGAAATGCAGAGGACAACAGCAGTCCCGGAAGTGTTCTCTCCTATTGAGTCTTCCTCCGTGTACCAAGCCACACCTAAGGAGAGCCTGCTAGTGGAAGGAACGGCTTGTGCATGAGGCGTGTCATCGTGGGATTTATGGCCTGGTGTCTTGCCGCTCACGCAACTTGGCCCGTTGCAAAAATGTACAATGCTTGAGCCACAGAAGGAAAATCTTTGGACTACAATTCCCAGAGTCTCCCGGAATTCTGGGAGATGTAGTCCAAACACTTCCAAGCCCCTGTCTGAATACACGAGAAGGACAAAGAGCACTTTGGGGTCATATCAAAGGTCAAGAGCCCTGTTTCCCCTCAGTGGTCAGCCAACAAGTTGTATGTTGGGGCACAATCACCTTTCCAGCTGTTCTGTCCCATGAATAGTAGTATCCAGAGGTGGAGTCATTCTGGTGCATAATGTAAAACACCATCATTCTCACTGCCCCATAAATTGGTCTTAGCCCCCCTTGAAAGTGGTCCAAAGTCATCAGCCATCACAATGTCTTGTGGCAAGGAGTTCCACAAGGTAAACACAATACTGCAGGAAGCACCACTTCCTTTCCACCACTTAGCTGGATGACCCTGCTGGGTAGTGGTATGTTGAAAGGAATAAATCTCTTGATTCATGTCCCCGACAAAATACAGAACTATGAGTGTGTGTTTTTGGAATTTAACTCCTAGAATTCGCCAGGCAGCTACTCTGGAGGGTGTAGACCAAAAACATATATCCATAGACCTTTGTTTCTTAATAAGTGAAGTTTTAATTAGAAAGTCACTGATAATATCATCATACTACAGTTGCTTCACTTTATTAGGAGCTGGATGGCCCCTGTGGTCACTTCTAGGGGTGGGCAGGAAATAAATGAAATGCAGTTTTGCCACTTCATTTTGTTACATAAAGAAACGAAACAAAATGAAATGAGGAAGCAGCATTTTGTTATAGACGAAACAGTCTTTTTTCCATTGAAACAAACCATTTCGTTCCATCATTTTCAGGCTCCTGCCAAGCTGTCAATGGCTGGAGCCCTTTAAAGCTGGCCTAGTCGGTACCAGGGGGACCTCCTGGTACCGACTGGGCCAGGTTTAAAGGGCTCCAGCCATTGACAGAGCGGCTGGAGCCCTCAGAAACTGGTGTGGAGGGCAGTTCCGGCAATCACATTGCCCTCTGCACCATTTTCTGAGGGCTCCTGCTGCTCTATCAATGGCCGGAGCCCTTTAAATCTGGCCCAGTCAGTACCAGGGGGAAAGCTGGTGCCTCTAGGACCCAGGGGAGCCATTGCATTTCGTTTTGTTTCGTACAATTTTTTTTTAAATTGTGAGAAACAAAACAAAACGGGGTGAGCACAGAGCAAAACAGAACATTATTTTTCCGTTTCGTGCCCATCCCTAGTTTTTTCCAGCCCTGGTCTTCTGTGGTCTGAAAGATCCAACTGATCTTCCTAAGATTTCTTGATGGGTCTTTGGCTCCCTAAGGGATACCCACTCCTGAGCACTCCTTCTGTGTAAAGCCTCTTAAAGCAAACGAAGCCACCTCTGGCATGGGCGCACCATCACCCCCAAGTCACATTCGGACAAAGAGGCACTTCCTTGCCCAACGCCTCCGTTGGTGGTTCGTGATCCCGGCAGTGCCAGGGACGTTGAAATCTTCCGAAGGGGTTTGAGATATTCATGATGAGTTTTAGAAATCTGGGGACCCTGGAAACAGTGTCACTGAGCAGAGGTCCTTCAAGGGCAGCTTAGCTCATGCCTCCACTGAAGCTTCTCCCAGACAGGCGGGAGAGCGACCAGAACTTTACAACCTTCTTTTCAACAAACAAAACCAATACTGTTGTCACAACAACTTCCAAAATCAGCCGCCAGCATGGGATAGGCGCCTCTCCCTCACAGCTCGCCTGGACTGGAGCCTTGCTTCTCCTTACAAAACGGGCACTGCCAGAGGGTCTCAGAGCGACCTAATTGAAGATGGAGGATGCAGCGGGTGGGATTGGTGTGTAGGGTACACCAGGTTGGTGTAAGCCATTACCTTTCACACCGCTCCTTCCTCCACAAATATCCTCTCAAGCGCTACAGAGTGCTGGAGGTGAGCTGGCCTACATAAGCAGCGGCCTGTGAAAGGCGCTCAGCGATGGAATCACTCGATGCTCGTCTCGCCCGGCACTCAGCTGCCTTTTGCCCCCAGGCAGCTCCATCCAAACCACTCGCTTGTGAAGAAACAATGCTTTCCTGATTAGCTCCTCAGCAGCCTTTGCAGAGAAATTTCATTGCCTGCGACCGGTGGGCGACACGGGTTTCTTAACCGAGTGTCCAAAATAATTTTCCCGGACCCATCGCTCAGCAATCAGCTGCCTTTGCTGTTCCAACCCATTTCTTGAGAGAATTAGATTCCACAAGCTCATGTGGCTTAAAGCCCCTGGATCCTCCAATGCCCGATTTAAAGTCCACAGGTAGGTGGAACGAGGGTTCGACTCAGACAGCTACCTGGGTTGCTAGAAATTCAGGTTCGCCTGATTCCCGACTGAGCTTCTGGTGCATTCTGACAAACGGCAGAGTTCCGGAGGAGGGGGATGGCATTTTTCTGAACCCCAATCTCTGCTGAGTTTTCCTTTTAACTGAAGGTGCTTTGGGGGGGGACTCCAGACCTCCCCCCCCCCCGCCTTGCTAGGCTCACTGTGCTGCCATGCCATGACCTGTGGCCCCTGAGGGCTAAGAGTAGCCACACGCATAAGGAGTGGTTGGCCGAGAACACTGTTAAAATAAAGCAGGCCACAAGCCTCCGTGACCCAGCCACCCGCCCCCACAAAAAGGGGTGCTTTGATGTGCCAAATTATGGTCAGATTAAGAAACAATGTTTTACATACGGTTGATTCTCCAGCCACAAATGTGCGTTCAAAATGCACACTGCCCGGTTCCCTCTGCGTACGCGTCCATAGGATTAACTGAGGCCTGTTATGTGTTGTGCAGCGACCAGCAGCTAGGTGTGTCGAGGCTTTGGAAGTGTGACTTTTTCAAAGTAATACAGTCTGCAGCTCGCACTGATCCTTGCCCAAAGGGTGCCATGCTAGCTAGAGGTTCTGGAGGGTTTTAGTCTGAACGCGTAACGCTGCCAATGTCTGGTAACACCTCCAAGCTGTCCCTCACCAATTTGCCACTCTCCAGATCTGTTGGAGAACAATTCCCAGTATCCCCAGCAGTTGGAGGTGATGGAAGCATTGCCATCCGTGACATCTGCAGTGTGTCCAATCAGTGCTGTTGTTGGCCTACCGTCCAGGATCCACCACTATTGTTTTTGTTTGTTTGTTTATTTTTGCAAACTCTGGGTATTTTCTAGATCAAAACAGTACTATTTCTGAGTTATGTCGACACCTACCACTTGGGAAGGACTTGCTTTATGCAACAGAGACCAGTTTCTCTAATCCCCCCCTAAATCCAAGCAAAGAATCACATAATGATAAGGACGTAAGGCAGGTGTGTCGAAACTTCATTCCTCCAGATGTTTTGGACCACAACTCCCAGAATTCCAAGCCTGTATTTCCAATGGCAAAGGACTGTGGGAGTTGTGGTCCAAAACATCTGGAGGACCAAAGTTTGGACATGCCTGACGTAAGGGATCCACAAAGGACAT
>JAHTLZ010000017.1:2661694-2702642 GCA_023846285.1 Phrynocephalus versicolor
GGGGGTTCCTGCATGGCAGGGGGGTTGGAGTGGATGACCCTTGAGGTCTCTTCCAACTCTATGATTCTATGAATACTGTGTTACTAATATGTTTAAATCTGTTATTATTAAATTATCTTACCCAGCAACCTTGGATCTGTCAAAAAACCTAAGTGATAAAGCCCAAAATCCCTGTGAAAACCCTGGGAGCATTCAAGGAAAAAAGTAACTTTTCCAAACTCTGATCTAGAGGAACAATAACTGTGACTGAAGAGATCCTACTTAGGAGTAGACCACCACAAGCTGTCCACCTCACCCCGTACTGCTGTGCTCTAGGACTACTACCATTATGAGCAATATCATTTTCCATAGAGACCTTTAAAAAGTATGAGCTTTTTTAATTGTTTCATTGAGCACTCAGCCCAGGCACCATTTAAAACAGCTTATTTCAGGCATGGTCTGCAGATCTGTGATGACACCAGAGATTCCTAACAGGACCATTTCATCCCCAAGCATCCTTGCTGGACAGGGATGTAAACTTCAGCACAACGGATGTAGAGGGTTTAGTGATAGTGGTACAATGGTTGAATACACATGAAGGTGGGGAGCACAACAGAGCATTCTATAAGTTACTGGACTGCGACTCCCACCTGTTCAAGGCAGTGTGATCAACAGTGAAAGATGTTTGTGAGTTGCAGTTAGGGATGGGCATTTCGTTTCGGAACCAGTAGGTTACAAAACGAACCATGGGAGCCCAGGTGGTCCTCGGAACCGGCTGAGACACGCAGGTCCAATCGCTTTACCTTTCCCTGTCTCACGCTGGGTTAAAATCCAACAGGGAAGCATGCTACGACGTGATCTGTGCTAGATCTGTGATGCTGGCCAATTAGGAGCTGTGCAGGGACAGGCATCATCCCGCCTCCCTCTCTGACCGGCCAGCAGCACGAAGCAGGAAAGATGACATTGCGGCGTGCTTCCTCGTTGGGATTTTAACCCTACGTGAGACAGAGAAAGGTAAAGCAATTGGATCTGCGTGTTATCAGCCGGTTCCGAGGACCACCTGGGCTCGCGTGGTTTGTTTCGTGACCTACTGGTTCTGACACAAAATGCCCATCCATCCCTAGTTGAAGTCCAACCACACCTGGGGGGGGCACCACATTTGACCTATGTCAGAGCTACACAAGAACCAGTATAGTAGGTAGCATTACACCAGAACTTGGGGGATCAGGCCTTAAAACCTCCTTCAGCAGTTAATAACTCCATCGCAATAATCAGTCTGTCCTTGAACATCTCACATACAGTAATACCTTAGTTTAAAAGTAACTTGGTTTAAGAGCATTTTGCAAGACATTCATTCTATTTTTTTCTTTGATTAACAAGCAGTGTCTTGATATACAAGCATTGTAGCAGGTCACATGATCACAAGCCAGCCAATGGCTCTCCCGACCTCCCCCTACTGGATTGCAGGAGATTGTCTGAAACATTCCATCTCAGGCAGCCTCCAAAGCAGAGGGAGGAGAGAGGAACAGAGGTCTCCCCTTGCACCAGCCAGGAGCCTGCAGGTTAGGGTTTTATTTTTCTATATATTTTTCTTTGTATTCAGCATTCTTATTTTTTAAAAACCATTTCTAGTCATGGGGCAGATAGTCAAGTGTGTATAAGGCTACACCAAATTGCACTTTATTATTGTCACATTAAAAATACAGAGTAAAATCCAGTTTAGTCCCAAGCAGAGCAGATTCCGCAACCAGGTACATAAACCATGGTGTGGACGTGGACTTCTAGTCAACTTCTTTTATGGGTTTTGACATTTTGTGCTTACAATATGTAGTCTATGGGACCTCAAAACGAATCATCTAAGTTTCCATTATTTCTCATGGGGAAATTTCTTTTGGTGTAAGAGCGTTTTGGTTTGCAAGCATGTTTCCGGAGCAGATTATGCTTGTAAACTAAGGTATTAATATAATGTACTGTGAAAACCCCTATGAAGATCTTCCATAGATCAGAACTGACAGCACATGACACATCCGACTTGAAGAACTTGAGTTGACAAGCTCCTGGCAATGGGGCAACAATGGCTAGAATCTGATGTTCAGGTAAGGTTTGCTGAATTTGCCACAGCTGTTGGATGTGATGCAGTATTGGGCCCTTGAGAGGCCTTCCAATTAGTTCCAGAAATGGTACAAACATCAGTAGGATTCTGGATTTTGGTGTTATTCGCTCTCTCTGTCTCCTCCCTTCTCTGCCTCTCACTTAGTCCATTGGCATCTTTGGAGAAAATCTTGTGTTGAAATATCCACCAACTTGTCCATGGCATCTCTATCCCACTTTTCTACTATCCGAGTGCAAGGTAGGTCATACTGGTTATGAGGAAGAGGTGGGGCGTGTGTCAAGACCTCCCACATGTGGGACTGGCACACCCATCAGCTCCAGCCAACATATCCCATGCAGAAGCATGATGGGTATCGTAGTGCCACAACATGATAAGGACTGCAATTCGTCCACCCTGATTAACAGCAGCTTCCACACACAACAAAGCACAACGGACAAATATAAAGAGAAAAAACTACCCTCAAGAACTGAAGCAGCACGTAAGCAGAGATGCTTGTTTGAATGAGGCTTCCCCTGGATCGGAAGAGACTAATGACTGGGAAATAGTTTCGTTTCAATGATTTTATTTAAAAAAATTAAAGACCTCCATGGCACAACTTTTCCTCAGCACAGTTGAAGGGTTAGTTTTAACAATTACGTTACAATTACAACCAATAAAATTCAAAAAGAAGAGGGAAATAAAGAACCAAAATTCTAAATTTGTAACAAATAAAAAGGATCACTTCAAACAAGGTTTTAAAAAACTTTCTTTAAAAAAAAGATTATTTTAAAGTTAAGTTGCCAACAAGGACTATTTATTGTATTGGCATTTCCCCCCCCCTTAAATTTTCCTGCCCATCTAACACGACGCAGAGGGGGGAAAAACAGGGAAGTGCTGAGAAAATTTTAAAAGAAAGTGTTCTGATACAAGGTATACAGATGAGGTAATTTACAACACAGATGTTGTTGTTACAATCTGCCATCTCTTCACGCCCCCCTTCCCTCTGCGCAGCTGCCTGTTTGGCCAGCAACACTGGGGTAATGGGGTAAGCACAAGGAAGAACAAAAACAAAGTCTTGTGATCGCTGCCTCAACCACAAATCTGACCCTCTCGCTTTAAGGTTTAATGGTTACTGGGATTCCACCCTCCTCAGTGGCGCTTGCTGCCTTCTACCCGACACCCCCTTCTTTTGCCCGGCAGCTGAGGACCTGCTATATGACTTCCTTGCTCCAAAAATGAGAAGGCAGCTTCGCGGAGTCCCTGTGCTGCACTTTCACAGCTATTGATCACTATTAAGGAACGGACCAGCCTCTGGGCTGTCGTCATGCTAAGATGATGTGTGCACCACCAGGACGTTTCCGCCACCGAATAAGAAATAAAGTTAGTATTGCATGGATTCACATGTTGTTTCCCAAGGGCAACGCCGCTTTGCCCGGGGGTCCGGGTGGGCTGGGAAAAAGCTCCAGGTGACCAGCTCTTTTGGCCCTTCTTCCTTGCTTTTGCTCAAACGAGATTCTCCATGCCCGACCCAACTGACGGAAGCAGGAACCGGAAAGGAAGGGATACAACACAGCTACGTTAGCCCGGACTCGGAAAAAGTTGCATATATTATTAGAAATTAAATGTTCGCTGCTCTCCAGTCGGCGAGGTTTCCCTTGGGCCGTGAGCCTCCTGTAGTGGTTTCTGAAAGAAGGGATGGTCCAGGAGAAGTGGCCGCCGGACCTCCTGACATCCTTCCAGCCCCCGTCAGTGGCTGCAGAGGGTCCAGCGAGAACCTTCTGTCTCGCCTAGAATAAATATCCCGGTGCCGACACAAGAAGGAAAGCAATCCGGTAATGCCGTCGCGGGTTCTTGTGTGGGCCTGTCTGTCTCAGGCGACGCTTTGGCTTGTGAGATGCTTCTCGTAAGGCTTCTGAGCGTGGCTGGCGACGGCAACCTCCGATCTGTGCAAGGAGCAAAACTGAAGGGAGAGCCGCCCGAGTCCCCATGGTCTGGTTTGGGGGTTTTGAGATCGAAATCGCGTGAAAAGGAATGAACCCCCCTGCCCAGGGAGAGCTTCTGCACAGCCCACTTAACCCTAACCTTTGATAAATTAAAAAAAAAAGGGGGGGCACAATAGTTTATTTACAGCAAGAAATCCCAACACTGGACATTTCAGCATAGGAAGGACAAGATTTATATATATATATTTATATATATGTACACATACATCCACACACTTATGTGCACATGCACACTCACACACACAGAGGAGTAAGCCGACGTCCTCCGCTCAGATTTCTTAAAAGTCAGCGGTTCTGATCTTGCTCTCGTCACACACCATTCCTCCCTTCCTTCACCAGTCTTTTGTTTGCTTGACTGTGAACTGAGTGGGACGGGGGGGGGGGAATCCTCAAAATCGACACATCACAGAATCTCTCGCCAGATGGCCCAGGGAAAAGTGAGGAGGTGAAATGGATGAGGGAGCAAAGTCACCTTTCCAGCATCACTCGGCATGGATCAACTCAGGAAGAAGCAACCAGGCAGAAAAAAAGAGAAGAGAAGAGAAGAGAGAGAAAGAGAGAGAGAATGTCTAGTAGCCAAATCATTCCAGAACCTCAAAGCCAGGAGATATCGGTAGACCTTGATTGGAAAGGCAGGGCAATTTCACAGGAAAAGACAGCTTCCTCATTGCCAGAACGTCTTTCATCCAAGTTAACAACTCAGTTATGATGGATCGGAAACCAGAAAGCATCTGATCAAGCACACAGCAGATGAGAGGGGGGAAACTGCCCTGATGCAGATGCTTTTGCAAGGGAAAACACCTGTGCTCACAAGACTGCTGCTACCCTGCAGGTTGCAGCGGCCATGGAGAATTATTCGGTGAACCTGCACTTCTCCTGCTCCCTCCCATCAATTAAGATGCAGAATAAGAAGGCGAGGACGAGAGGGGGCAGTTAAAGACTCCTGATCTTCCCCACTGCTGCCTTGGAAGAACTAGCTCAGCAGGCCTGCAGAACAGTTGGGTGTGTGGGGGGAGAACACAAAAGCTCCCTTGGAAGGAGCCTCCTCCTCCTCCTTCTGTGTCATTGCCAGTGGGCAGAAAGGATGGACAAAGATGAAGGTTCGCTGGGCGAAACGCTGCTTCTTGCATCAGACCGCCGTGAGTGATGAAATGGGGTAGGGAAGAACTGGCCACAAAATGCTCCATCTGTGGGTTTTGTCAGGGATTCCTCTGAGTCGTGTACAGTTCAAGTAAAAAAAAAAAGGGGGTGGGTGGGTATTTGAGGTGAAGGGTTCCGCCTATCATTTTTATGACTGAACTATTATAAATCCACGAGCAACTGTTCAGACCCCCCGCTTCTCCCTAGCATTCTATCGCATCCACCACCACCCCTGTCAGCTATCCAGGTAGTGGCTGCTGCCGCCGCCGCTGCTCTGGCTGCTGTCCTGGGGAAGGTCAGGGAGGGAGGCAGCCCCCAGGCCTCCTGCACATCTCCAGCCAGGAGGAGCCTGGGAGACGGGCAGCCCTCCTTCATTGCTGTGCGCCTGCAGCAGCTGGAACTGGCATCCCGAGGGTGTTGGCAGCAGCGATTACAGGAGAGCCCGCGAGAGGTCCGAGGGGTGAAGATGTTGGCACTGAAGAGATCCCTAGAAAAGTGGGGGGGGGGGAGAGAAGGGGCCACAGTTAGAAAAAGGGAGGCCACAAGGGAACAGCGCCAGCAGCACCCCACCCCCCTCCCAAAGAAAACCAAGTGTTCTGCTTATATACTGCCCCATACCACTTCAAATATCTCCGGGTGGTTTACAGTTTTTAATTACAGTATGCAGGCTACACAATGCCCCCCCCCCCCGGCCTCTTCACATCTGACCCGCAAGCGGGTTGTGTGGCTCAACTGCAGGGAAACGTATCAGAGTGACAGAAGAAATACCTGGGATGGTGCTCTGTCTCTCAAGCAAACACACAGAACTTCCCCTATTCATGACTGTAGGTGATGCAGAAGGTAATGGACAAAGAGGCATTGGTTCGTATCTATAACAAAGCAATGCAGCTCGTGGGCACAAGGCCAAGCAAGAAGCCTCGTGGCGCAGTGGTTGAATGCCTGTAATGCAGCTAAAACTGTGCTCGCTACCTTGTGTTCAATCCCAGGTAGCCGGCTCATGGTTGACTCCGCCTTCCGTCCTTCCGAGGTCAGTAAAACGAGTACCCAGCTTGCTGGGGGAGCGGGGTAATGTGTAGCCTGCATATTGTAATGAAACTGTAAACCGCCCAGAGACTACGTGAAGTGCTACGGGGCGGTATATAAGCAGAACACTTTGCTTTTAGTGTATCAGCATTCAAAAGCTATCAAGGGTTAAAATTAAGACAAGCCCCCACCAGTTTACCCATCAGTCCATTCCCTTCTCTGCAGTCGCTCTCTACATCCATGCAAGACCTCTGGGCCCCTCTCCTCTGCCTCAGCCATGACCCAGCCTGTATACCACTGGTGTTACCCGTGCCTAGTTGTGTGGGCAGACCGCCATTACATTGTGCCTTTAGTCCAACACACGGAGGACGACAGAGGTGGAGTTAACAGAGCTTGGATAAGTACACCTCTTGTTATCTCCCAGCTTGCCTCTTAAGACTGAAGGACTCTGGATGCTGAGGTCCAAAGAGATCCCTTTTCCAGGCTCTGGATTAAACTGCTCCTGGAGGGCCGGCGGAGTGTCTCCTGGCCAAGAGCTGCCAGTGCTTGCGTGCCCAAGGGCCAGGAACCAACAACTCACCTGACAACATATTGGCGCTGCTGACAGGGGTGCTACTACCTGGCAGGTTGGTCGAGCCCATCCGAGCCTGGTCCTTCACAATGGAGTCTACAAAATGCAAAAGGCAGAGAGCACATTGAGAGGAGAGAGGAGGCAGGAGGAGTCCTCGGTGCAAACAGGCCCAGGGACTTTGCAACCCTAACCCTAATTCCGTCACTAATCTTGGCTTCTGCGGATCTAAAAAGGTAACTCCTAAGGCTTTAAGCCACAGAAGGGACTCCAGGCTGACAGATCCCAGAATTACAAGTGGTTCATGGGGTCCGAAGGGAAAGCAAACTGTGTGTTCATCTTTGACCACCCCTCTACAGTAGTGCTCCGTCACAACACGGTTCATATATTACAGTCTCAGTATATCGCAAATTTGTTTCTTGAGAGAAGCACGTTTCCAAAAAGAGGTTCTTAACCCCCTCCTGACACCTCCTCAGCAAACTGACCTTGGACTGCTCCTGCTGGCATGGGCTTCCAAAGAGAGGGTTTTCACCCCCTCCTAACACCTCAACAAACAGACCTTCGGCTCTTCCTCGCAGCATGCACCACCAGCAGCAACCCCAGATCTGTTTGCTGAAGTGTCAGGAGGGGGTTAAAACCTCTCCTTGGAAGTTCACATTTGCTGATGTGTTAGGAGGGGATTAAAATCCTCTCTTTGGCAATGCACGTTTGCTGAGATTTTAGGAGGGGGTTAAAATCCTCTCTTTGGAAGTGCACGCCAGAAGGAGCAGCCCAAGGTCAGTTTGCCAAGGCGTCAGCATTTCCCAGGTCAGGTACCTAATTCCCACGATAAACGGGGGGAGTACTGTACTACTAACATGCCAATTCATTCTTGGGGAACACACAAGACCCATTTCAGTCCCCAACAGCCACAACTATTGAAGGCAACAGTGAAAGATGTGGGTTGCAGTCCGGCAACATCTACAGAGTCACAAGTTCTCCATCCCTGGGTTCACGCCAGGTGGGCAGGCAGGACAAAATCCCCAAGAACTGTATTCCCACAAATTCTTAGCACTCACCACTGATCTTCATATCAGGACACAGCCATTTCAAACTAAAGTGTTCTTACTATACTTGGTTGCAGTTCGGCATCTAAATCAGCAGTTCTCAACACGGGTCCCATGGATGCTGTCGGACTGCAACTCCCAGAAATCCTGGCCAACAAAGCTTAGAGGGGAATACCTCTGGGACTTTTAGTCCAAGAACGCCTGGGGGCTCAAGCCACTGATTTCGGCCATGAGGCACAAATTTCAGGAAGGAGCTGGAATTGTGTTTGGCAGGACTGGGATTTAGAAAGGCTTGGATGAGAAGCCGGGAGAAGAACACTGAAACCACATCACACTCAGCCCTTGATCTGATTTTTTCCCCATGTGTGACCCACATATTTTTTATGCCACCATTGGAAAAAATAAGACAAAAATGCTGCTTTTACAGAAGAGAGAAGAGAAGGCATCCCTTTTGGGATATTATGTTTGGAGGAGCATTCTGAAAACTGGCTGCCGAGACCAGCTGATGACTCCAAAGCCCCTCTCCCTTTGCTGCCACCCCTGGGCTCCTGGAAGGCCAGACTCACAGAAGTAAGGATGCTCCATGGCTTCTCTTGCCGTGAGGCGGGACTGGTGGTCGTATCTCAGCAACTTGTCTAAGAAATCCAAGGCCTCGGGGCTGACCAAATGCTGGTTTTCGCTGTGGACGAAGCGTTCCCATCGTTTACGAGAGTGCCTGTGAGGAAACAACAGCGGGCGACCCTCAAGCAGCTGCCTGGCAAATTCCTCTCCAGGACTTGCCTTATAAGGACATAACATAAGAACATAAGAAGAGCCATGCTGGATCAGGCCAGAGGTCCATCTAGTCCAGCTTCCTGTATCTCACAGTGGCCCCATCAGATGCGTCTGGGAGTGCACAAGACTAGATCTCTGTCTCCTGATCCCACTCCCCTGCACCTGGCCCTTGAAGTACCCTGGTTTTAAGCCTGGAGATTACACATCTCCATCATGGTTTGTAACCTGTGATGGACTTTTCCTCCAGGAATCTGTCCAATCCCCTTTCGAAGGCATCCAGGCCAGATGCCATCACCACATCCTGTGGCAGCGAGTTCCACAGACTAACAACACGCTGGGTAAAAAAATATTTTCTTTTGTCTGTTCTCGCTCTCCCAACCCACAGTTTGAGTGGATGTCCCCTAGTTTTGGTATTTTGCGAGAGGGAGAAGAGTGTCCCTCTATCCACTTGACTCACGCCCTGCATTATTTTGTACGTCTCAATCATAACCTCCCTCCGACACACACACACCCCAGTTTCATTGGCAGAAGGCAAGCCTTTTAGGATGCAACGGGATCCAAGCATGCCTGGAATGCAGACCGGACCTGTAAGAAGCAATGCAGAGATGGCCATCCTGTCAAACAAGGAAATGCCACCGTTTCCCCACCCTGCCCTGCCGCCTTCTTCCACATTCTTCCATCAGCCAAGCTGCACAAGCGGAACCGTTCTCCTCCTACCTGCCCAAGATGTCATTGAAGCGATGGTCAAGCTCAATGTTGTATTTGTCAATGTAATCGTACAGGTCTTCCGTCCCCAGCACCTTGGCTATTCTCACCAGCTGTGAAGAGAGAGCATAAGCCAGCATGTTGGGTGGGTAACTGGTGAAGACAGACAGCTGTGAATGGGGATACCCCTCAGGTTCAACTCTTGCTAATGCCATAAACTCGCTCGGGGGAGGGGTGGGGGGCTTGAGAAAGGCAAAGAGATTAACTACAAAGAATGCTGAATGCACAACCTAGTATACATCTTTCATCCAGCTAAACCAACCCATCCTGATCAGGACCCCAGTCTGAAGCAAGGGAGTTCTTATTTGCCACCAAGGATGGAGGGGGAAAAGACTACCTGCCTCGTAATGCAAAGACAGAAGCTTCTAAAGCAGGGGTGCCCAAACTTTTTGTAAGGAGGGCCAGATTTGGTGGCTGAGAATGTGTCAGGGGTTGGTTGCTCCCCGACCCTGCCACCCCACTTCAAGCCCCACTGACTGACCCATAAGCCCCACCCACGGGCCCCTTGCAACCCCACCCGCAGGAAGGAAGGCGGGGACCAAGGGAGGGAGGTGGAAACCAAGAGAGGAAGGAAGGAAAGTGGGGAACAAGGGAGGGAGGGAGGTGAGGACCAAGGGAGGGAGGGAGGAAAGAAGGAAGGTGGGGACCAAATTAAGCACAGGGAGCCGTGGCCACAGGCCGCCCCTTGGAAGAGGCAATCTGTGTGACCTTGCATGCCCCCAAGCTCCCCAGCGGATGTGACGGCTCACCCACTAGCCCACCCCAAAGCTCCTTGGCGGTGGCAGAGGCCCTCTGGCCTGTCCGCCCCCACACATTCCCCTGCGGTGTCGGTGGCAGCAGACTGCCCGTCTGCCCGAGCTTCCCAGCGGTGCCGGTGTTCCTGAGTTTCACAAGGTTCCCAGTGGTGCTGGTGGCGGCGGCCCGCCCATGTCCCACCACCACCCCGCGCGCTCCCAGCCTCACGTGGTTGCTGGCAGTGCCTGTGGCAGCAGCCCATGCAATGGCTGGCCGGCCGGCTTGCCCAGCCCCACAAGGTTCCCGGCGATGTCAGTGTTGGTGGAAGATTTTTTAAAACAAAAAATGGGGTGAAGGAGGGGTAGGGAGGGGCGGGCCGGCCAGCCGCAGGCCGCTCAGAATAGCCTGACGAGCCAGATTTGGCCCCCTGGGCCAGACTTTGGGCAGGCCTGTTCTAAAGTATCTGTTTTTATCTAGAAAGGTGGTTCTCAACCTGTGGGTCTCCAGATGTTCCTGGACTGCAATTCCCAGAAGCCTCCACCACTTGCTGTGCTGGAAGGGGTTTCTGGGAGTTGCAGTCCAGGAACATCTGGAGACCCACAGGCTGAGAACCACTGATCTAACACCATCCGTAACACAGGGGCCTGTTCCCCCCCCTTCCCACCAGCACATTGTTAAAAAAATACAGCTGGCCCTCCCCATCCTATATACTGCAGTCCTGATAATGATGTGGTTGGTTTTATTTTTAAGATCCTGGTTTTGTTAACAACGGAAGATGAAAGAAAAACAGAGGGGGGAGACCAGTCTCTACCCCGCTGCCTTGTTCTTTCCATAGTTTCAACTGTTGAGCTCACTCTACAGACCACATCCATGGAAAAGCAAAACAAAAAAGTGTGCTGCTTATATACTACCCCATAGCACTTAAAACACTCTCTGGTGGTATAGCATTTAATTATGCAGGCTACATGGCACACAAACACACCAACAAGGATGGAGGGCTGAGTGGACCTTGAGCCAGCTACCTGGGATTGAACCCCAGGCTCTTTGAGCAGAACTGTAGCTGCATTACTGCAGTTCAACCAGAGCACAAGCAAGCAGAGGGTATGAACAGCTTTGAGTGCTGCAGAAATATTATGCTACCACCATCATTTCTTCACATACAGGAAGACTTTTCTAAAAGGGGACATTCGCAACCACAGAGCAGGGGACCAAATGTCATTTTAACATGGGCACATCCCAGAGGTTTATGAAATCACCGGGGTGTCCTAATTAAGAACCTGCCTGGATCTCAGCTTTGTCTGGGAAAATAATGGCTTACGTGCAACCACTACCCATTTTTGCAGGGACCCGTGTAGCTTACGTGACAGCCAGATTTGCCACTATCACCAATGACAGCAACCTTCCCCCCAAAGAATTTTCTCTGAAAACAACTTGTACAGCAGGAAAGTGTCTGGTTTTATGGCATAATCACAGTCCTGGAAGTGCATGTTTCTCTTAAAACAACAGAAACTGGGGACCAAAGGGGACGCCCCATCAAAGGTCTGCAAATCCATTTGGCAATGGTCTGCATGGGGGTCCCTAAGCGACTCCACGGGGGAGGGGATCCCACTTTTGCTTTAGGGCAAATCAGATCTCACTATAATAGATTCAGGTGATACCTCAGGCGTTTTAAGAGCGGTTTCTTCCCTCACAACAGTCACAGGCTTCTTTGAGCAATTGTGAATATAGGACATTTGGTAAACACTAACTCAGCCCACAAGAGGGAGTCCATCCTTTTCCTGGGCGTTATTTGCAGAGCAAGTCAGTAGGTTTTAAGCGACAGGAGTGCTTTTACCTATGAGGATTCATAAGGAACATGTACACCACCCAACAACACTTTTCAGCTGACTGCCAAAATCTGCTTCCTGGACTCACTAGAAAGCAGCCTCTAAACGGCCATTCCCACCTGTAACATTTGAGTTGCGGTTGTTCCCATCACATGTGGTTACTCTCTTTCCACCTCTTCCACAGACTGAAAACATGCTCAATACAGTGGTCCCCCGCCCTTTCACAGTTCATATACTGTGGTCCCACTATACAGTGGTACCCCGAAAGGACTTGAGGGAGGGGGGAGGTTTTAAAAGCCTGGGCTTTTAAAACCTTTCCCCGAACCCATTTTCCCAAGCCCCAGGCTCTAGATGATTGGTGCTGGGGTGGGGAAGCAAGTTTTTTCTCCCCCACCCCAGCGCCAATCAGCTGGAGCCCGGAGCCTGCCTCCATGGAGGCATCGCATGCTGAACAGAACACTTTACTCCCCCGCGCCCTGGGTGGGTCAGGAGCAGCAGTGCACGATGTTTAAAATGTCTTTAAGCAACAGAGCCAAGTGCTTGGCTCCGTTGCTTAAAAAAATTTAAACATTGCGTGCGCC
Source organism: Phrynocephalus versicolor (assembly GCA_023846285.1). Classification (NCBI taxonomy): domain Eukaryota; kingdom Metazoa; phylum Chordata; class Lepidosauria; order Squamata; family Agamidae; genus Phrynocephalus; species Phrynocephalus versicolor. Next base: position 2,674,227 of record JAHTLZ010000017.1, read on the forward strand.
CCCCAGGCCCGACCCAAGCTGCATCCGCATACCGTGGATTTTCAATGACCACAGGTCGGGTCGGGTTCCTAACCCCCACGATAGATGAGGGGTAACTGTATACATTACAGCTCTCTGGAGACAGAAAGCACTTACTTACCTGATCGTAATTATCGTGGCCGTGGAAAAAAGGCTCTTTCCGGAAGATCATGCTGGCTAGCATGCAGCCCAGGCTCCACATGTCCAGACTGTAGTCATACATCTGCAGGAATAAAAAAATGGGTCGGTCAGGGTGGCTTGTTTTCCAGTTGGCAAGGAGGAGAGGAAAAGCCCACAAACAAGTGAAAAGCTCTCTTCTAATGCTTCCGCGATTCCAGATCAATTCCCACCCTTGCCAGTTTTGTCTAATTTGGGAAGGGAAGGGAAGCAAGGTCAAGCATGGGGTCATGTTTACACAGAAGGCCACCCAAGGATACCAGGAAACCCCAAGGACAGCAAAGAAAGAATGGTGCCCCCGAAACCTCACGGAAGGCACTGCCACCTGGTCAGCATGGACGCTATCAACCCGGATGGACCAAGGGTCGGACATCTTATGTTCTGAGGGCTGTAACAGCATTAATTTCTGGATTCCAAGAACTCTTTCAGAAAAAGAAAACGGAACGAAAAGGAACTGCTTCTCTCATTTGGAAGGGTGGAGGTGTTCCACGTGCCGCTTGTACATTCAGAAGTTCAAATTATGAACGAAGTATAAACTTTTCCCACCCAACTTGGACGTCTGCTTCCAAAGTGCCAATGCCTGGTTCATTTCCCCCACTCCACATTCGGTCCCAAATTCAAGGAGGCAGAGACATGGGTGTGAAACCACCAGAGTCTTAAGCAATAAAAGTTGAAAAACAGCTTTAAATTGAAGAGAAGGCCCGTACCATCAAGGATCTGAGACTGCCAGACATCACTCCACCTCCAGGAATAAATGGAAATGGACCAGCAAAGCCAGGCAAGTGTTTCAACCAGCCATTTTAATGGGTACCAACATTAAAACACCCTGTCACAGACTGATGCATGGTGTCAGATTTAAGGCCTTTGTATTTCTTGAGACAGAGTAACAGCCAAGGGTGGTAACCTAAGCTGGTCACTGCATATAAACCTCCCTTTCTCTCTGTTCTAGGGGAGTTCCTTTGCTCTCAAAAAAGAACCAGGAGTGTTAAGAAGAGCCATGCTGGATCAGGCCAAAGGCCCATCTAGTCCAGCTTCCTGTATCTCACAGTGGCCCCACCAGATGCGTCTGAGAGCGCACATGACTAGATCTCTGTCTCCTGATACCACTCCCCTGCATCTGGTCCTTGAAGTACCCCGGTTTTAAGCCCGGAGATTGCACATCTCCATCATGGTTTGTCACCTGTGATGGACTTTTCCTCCAGGAATCTGCCCAATCCCCTTTTGAAGGCATCCAGGCCAGATGCCATCACCACATCCTGTGGCAGGGAGTTCCACAGACTAACAACGCGCTGGGTAAACTGGAACTGCCCATTCTCCCTCGTTTCACTCCCTTGGCTTAACCCTTTTGGGCCATAGTTACCTGATAATCTACAAGGAGTTCTGGGCCTTTGAAGTATCTTGAGGCCACTCGGACGTTGTACTCTTGGCCAGGATGATAGAATTCAGCCAAACCCCAATCTATCAACCGCAGCTAAAAGCAGACAAAAGAAATGTTAAGAGGAAGAGGCATTGTTTCTCTGCGGTCTGCAGCTCTCAGTCACTCTGCAGGCTCTGTGAGACAGCGCCCGTCAGAAAACGTGGCGAAAGATACAGATAGGTGAAGGAAGACAAGCACACACAAAGAATCTGGTCCAGCAAGTAGCCAGACGCAGGGCAGCAAAAGGCAGCCATCAAAAGTTTCTGCCAAGGCCATCCGCCTTACCTTTCTGTGCTCGTGGTCGATCATGACGTTGTGAGGCTTGACATCTCTGTGCATGATGCCCATACTGTGACAATAATCCAGAGCCTGGAGAGCAGAAGGACAGATCATCCACAGAGGGGGGGAACTCAGGCAGGACCTCCCATTAGCTTTATCTCAACCATGTGAATGCCTGTTCCTCTTTTGACTCCTAAAATACTTCTCCCAAACTCCACACAAGTTGCCAGCTCCACGTTTTGCTCAGCTTCCACTCCCTTCCCTCTGTTTTCTTGCAAACTCCAGACTTTTGGGTTGACATTCAGTAGAAGTGCAGGAGGGGGAGAGAGAAGCTAAATGCTTCAGAAACCCTTGGCAGTCGTAAATCAGGCCTGCCCCGTTCTCCTGCTGCTGCATTCAGCACCAGCCAGATAACCAGAAAGTTGCTTCAATAATGAAGGCCTGGAACCCACATTCACAAGGGTGGGTGACTAAGGACAGAGAATCCAGGAGCTTAACCCAGCTCTAGACCTCTGCAGGCTGCATCCACACCTCTTTCTTATTAAAAAAAAAAACCAAAGCAGGCTACAAGGTCAGTTCATTTGTTTTATATAGGAAATATAGTACCATGGGCAAACAAAAGTGTGGAAGAATATGTCTGTGACGATTCTCAGTCATCCAGGTGAGTTTATCTGGAAGTTGAGTCATGGCTACTGGACTTCTTTTCTTGAGGTATTGAAATGTTTTGCTGCTCGTCCAAACAGCTTCGTCAGTCTGAGGAAAGGTAGTTGTGAGTCCTCCATTTCATAGTTCACTTTGACCTCATGTCACTCTAGTCTGAAATAGGCTCATAAGATCAACAATGGCTTGAGTAGACTCCTTAGGTGGACAATAGTCTCAATAGGCCATTAAGGTGAACAATGGCCTAAGGTGCTGAAACTCTTAAAGTATGGGTAGTTAGCTATGGCTTTGGTGGTGGTGGTGTGAAGTACGGTATTTTTGATTTGTCTGGGGATTGTTGAAATCATTACCTGATAAGTGGCAGAGACTGTGTCTGAGCCCCCACCTCGGTTGAGAGAGGGGGTTTTCAATACTCAATACAGTATTCTGTGGAAGAATAATTAAAATTGATAATTGCATCCCCCTAGAGCAGTGCCGGTGAAGTCTTCGGCACTCCAGATGTTTTGGACCACAACTCCCAGAATTCCGAGCCTAGACTGCCAATGACAAAGGACTGTTGGTCCAAAACATGTGAAGTGCTGAAGGTTCACAACCACTGCCCTAGAGTCTTGGCTCCTTAGCTTTTCTTGGACTACAACCCCCGGAAGCTAATGGTGAAGGCTTCTGGGGATTTCAATGGGGACTGACCATGGATGCTTCTGCAGCGATCTTCTGTTTTCAAAAGTAATTCTGCTCACAAGCTGGAGAGGAATGGGAGCCTCAACAGGTAAATCCCTACTTTAATACTTTACACACGTACAAGATCTGTGTTAACTGGAACAGTCTTAGCAGCCATCACATTTAAGAACACGAATGCTAACACTTTTGCTATGTGCCAATTAAGTTGCTTTCAACTCATAGTGAACTCACACATTAATGATGTCCCAAACGTCCTGCAATGAAGCAAATGATAGACCATGCCTTCCATTACTGAGTCAATCCTTCTGATGTTCACTCTTCCTCCTCAACTACTGCCTCCCACTTCTACCATCAAATATTTTCTTTGCCAGAAAATCATGTGTTCACCAGATACAGTAGGACACCAGTATCCGCTGGGGATTGGTTCCAGGCCTTCCCGTGGATAATGAAATCCGTGGATAAGAGAGAAAGCCTGCCTGCCCACCTCCAAACTGCTGTTTCCTGACAGTAGCTTGCTTTATGATTGCTGTTTTGAGACAGTAGCTTGCTTTATGGCTGCTGTTTGTGACAACAGCTTGCTTTATAGCTTGCTTTGTGGCTGATGAATTATTTAATTTTTTCCTCTGCCATCCGTGGATAACTGAATCAGTGGATACGGGGGTCCTACTGTATGCGTAAAATACAAACACTTCAATTCATCATTTTAACTTCTAGTAAGACGTCGGGCCTGATTTGATTGAGAAGCCACTAACTTGTGTTCTTGTTGGCATCCATAAAACTCTTCCCCAACACCACATTTTGCATGAATCAATGCGGCAGGATCTGATCCCATCGACCACTGCCCGCCCCTGGAGGGCAACCAAGCACTCATTCAGATAAGATTCCTACAGTGTCTCTTAGAAAAACAGTATCTCAGAAATCTAGTCCCTGTGTGTGTTGCGTCATTACAATCGTGACTGACTCTTTGTGACCCCATGCCCATGGAGTTTTCTTGGCAGAAATACTGGAGTGGCTTTGCCACCTGGTATTCCCTTGGTGGTCTCCCATCCAAGTACTAACCAGGGCCGACCCTGCTTAGCTTCCGAAATCAGGCGAGATCGGATGTGCTGAGGGCATTGAGGCAGCTTTTTCTAGTCCCTACTGGCTATCATTCATCAGCCGCCTTTACACTTGTCTCAGTAATAAAAGCAAGGAGGATCCAAAGCAAACTCACCTTCAAGATCTCATACATGTAGAACCGAATATCATAGTCTGTTAACGTTTGGTATAATTGCTGTGGGAGTTCAAAACATCATTGTTAATAGCAGTATTAATAACAGAGTCTCACTGGAGCTGCCCAATTCCCAAATCAACAAGGTGGTCAATGCCCCCCCCGCCCCCACCAATCCCTTCCCAAGCATTATGAGGACTGTCTGTGAAGTTTCAGTTTTTGAGGAGATTATAGGCAGAGACCAAACAAGCAAGCCACCGACTACTCGCTCATCACCTGTCTGTAGATTCCCTTGATACCCTCTTTTTGTTTTAAATGCCTTTGGACTAATTTTGCGGCATAAAACCCAGCGGGGCATCAGAGTCTAGCCAAGGACTGGGAAGACCTGAGCAAAAGCCCTCTCAGGCGGGCAGATTAGGGAGCAGCTCCAGGGCAGAGTCACTAGGTCCTAACCTACTTTATAGCCTTGCTGATAAGGGTTACGATCAGGGGAGTGAGGGCTTAAGGATCTTGGCTGACACTTCTGGGAAAGAAGGATAAAACTGAACTGGTGTGTCTTACAACATAGGGTGCAGGCCTTTGTAAACGTAATAGAATCATATTACAGTGGTACCTTGTATAAAGGAATTAATTTGTTCCAAATGAAATTCTGTTCAGCAAATTTTCCTTTATACAAATTTCCCATAGGAATGCATTGAAAACAGAGTAATCTCTAATCGCAACCATTTTTATGTTGTACAAATTTGCCCTATAGGCGATTCTGTTAAGCAAATTTCCCTTATGTCCGGAATTTTTTATGTTGTACAGGTTTCATGTTATACAAACCATTTGTTATACGAGGGTCCACTGTATTATCACCTGAGGAATAAGCAACTTTAGAGCCAGCCGAGATAACCTGCATGTATTCTACCAATAATGAACCTAAATTTTTTAATTTCCTAATCGTTCTGCAAATTTTTACTGAATACATTGGACTCTCGTATAACATAAAATCTGTACAACATAAACAATTCCAGAGATAGGGGAAATTTTCTTAACAGAATCGCCTATGCGGCGAATCCGTCCAACATAAAAATAGTCGCGATTAGGGATTACTCTGTTTCCAATGCATTCCTATGAGGAAATTGCATAAAGGAAAATTTGCTTAACAGAATTTCATTGGGAACGAATTAATTCCTTTATACAAGGTACCACTGAACGCTCATGTTTGAATGAACAGATGGTCTTCTCCCAAGCGGGAAAGGCAATTACTAGATTCCTCCTCCTCCTCCTCCTCCGAGTCCAGCCCCAGTCAAGGAGGCACAGTGTGTGTATGTGTGTGTGTGTGTGTGTGTGTGCGGGGGGGGGGCATCGAACTCCCAACCTCTCTCTCCACAGCCCGAGACCAAAACGCTGTCATGAGTTCTTTCTCTCTACAGGGCACATCAACACGAGGGTTTAGGCATGCAATTAAAAGGCTGACCATCAGCAACGGGGGGTGAGAGAGAGACTGTACCTTAAAATCTGTGTTGTTTACATGTTCAAAAACCAAGGCAGGAGTCCGTGACTACAAAGAGGAAAGAAACACGTCTGTCACATTTGCTTAAAGACCGTTTTTTTTTAAAAAAAAATGTTTATTTATATATTTATATATTTTTATTCCCTGTTTTCTATTTTTGTTTCCTTTTTTTGTGTTGTTGGATGCATTGGTCTTTCACTGGATTTGTTTTGCCCTCATTGTTTAACTGCCCAGAGTTCTTTCGGGAAGATGGGTGGTATAGAATTAATGAATTATTATCATATTTATACCCTGCCCATCTGGCCAAAAAGGCCACTCTGGGCGGCTTGCCACAGTAAAATAAACATACAATGCACTGATAAAATAACTTTGGGTTCCACCGTTTTCTGTTCATTGTTTTTATGTTCACTCTCTGGAACCGATTATTATTTGTTTGAACTTTGAATTGTGCTATATTACATTTGTTAACCGTCTTGAGTTCCCATTTGGCAAAATCTGGCGGTATATAAATAAAATAAATAAATAAAATAAAATAAAATAAATACAACCAACAGTACAATCCAAAGGGGAAAACAATTATTCAGTTAGGACAAATATATATACCCTTTCCCCTTCTTGATTTGCCCTCCTCCCCCAGATGTTTTCACAGCCTGTCAAACTAACTATCGAACTTCATCTAGTGGTTTGCCACACACCTCTAGGAGCAGTAGGTGGGGGCGGGGAGGTTCCTCGAGGGGATGCTAATCTGATTGAAATCTGGATCCGATTATGGGATTCAAAACCAGGGTTTTAAAAAAAGAGAAAGAGAAGGGACTCAAGCAGCAAGACTGTGTGGTTGTGTATGCTGCATCTCATGATCAACAGATGCCCCAAATGCCAATGCTTCTTACATATTTAAAGTACTCAACATTCTCCGGCTACGTCTTTGAGACAGCTGGTATGTATACATGTCTGTGTGCTTTCAATCCATCCCATGGTCTGAGAACCTGCCACTTCTCCAAACAGAGGACACGAATTGCCATTTAGGCATCTCTTTGCTCCTATGCCCTGCAGGCCATTTCATGCCCTCTAAGGACTGAGTTGCACAAAACCCTTCAGAGCTCTGGGGGGGTTTTTTTGAGTCCACATTTCGTTAATAACACAGAGCTTTGTTTTATGGATAGATCACATGGCTACTCTTTCCTACTGGCTATCAGAAGCACCTAGGGCAAATTCTACTGCCGTAGGATGATGCTTTCCCGTGAGACTTCATTTCGGCGAGGAACCCATCTCTCCCAAGCACAAAGGGATCTCAGAATCAGCAGGGGAAGAATCCTGCCTAGATCTCTTGAGAGCTTCTGCCAACAAGAGTAAACCATAACTGGGTGAAATGCAAGCACGGTGTGATCAGGTGAATGGAGCGGTCTTCTTCACCATGCATTTGATGTTCTTGATGCAAAGAAATAGGCAAACACAGAAAACCATCTGTGTAGTAGGCATGACTTTGCAGTCCTAAGGCCATTCACATGCTAGTAACCATCTTTTTCCTGCATTAATCTGACAAATTTACAAGCTAACCGCGACATATTTTCCTCTCAGTTGGTCTTTGTCCCACAAGTGTGGGGCTACTCACCACAGGATCTTTCACAATATCAGCAAGGGTGATGATGTTGGGGCCACCCCTTAAATTCTCCAAAATTTTGATTTCACGTTTGATTTTCTTCTTTTTCACAGGCTGGAAGAAAGGGACAGGCAAAATGTACTAAATGTGAAGTTGCAAGTCCAAGATCAGAAATGGGAGAAAAACATCTTATTTTAAAACACACTGCTGAAATCAGTTCTTGCTACTGTTTTTAAGGCCAAGAACCTTATCCAGGAGTAGAGATGTAAAATTTCCTGAAAAACTTGGGGGGGGGGGGCACCCCCCTCCGCCCACCTCTCCCCCCCCCCTCCCCCCCCCCCCGCTTCTTTTGGGGGGGGGACTGGAGTGTGTGACACTTTTTTTTACAATGATAACTAATGTATCTATGACACAGTGTTGAAACTATGAAACATGGAGACCTTAATAAAAGACATCTGAGACTTTCATGGCTTCAACATTTCTGGAAATTGTACCTTTCCATCTAGGAGTGAACAAGGCACCCAAAACTTTTGAAAGTGGAACATGTGGACCATTTCATTTAGCTTTTGACATTATTGTCTCTTACTTTCTATGATGCTCACCCATGTCTGCTACCCACATATTACCCACCTTGCAAAGGCCAGTGGCTTCTAACCTTAGGTCCCCAGGTGTTCTTGGACTGCAACTCCCAGAAATCCCTCTCAGGACAGTTAACGGCGATGGCTTCTGGGGGTTACAGTCCAAGAACACCTGGGGACCCAAGGCTGGGAATCCTTGCAGCAGCTGATGAAATGCCACCTTTCTGACTGCATCTTTTTCAGCGACTGGGTTGCAAAGGCCCAAACATCTACTACTATCAACCTACCAAGCCTTTGGGTTTGCACCCATGGTGACACCTTTCTGATACTACGCAGACTGCTGCAGTACAGCAAAGAGATCTGCTCTGCTGAGATTTTAAAAACAAGGCTCAACTGCATTGGCTCAGCCCACACTGTCGGAAGGATCCATCAAGGGCTGTCTACGTGTAGGCTGTTGAGAGGTAATGATCCTAAAACTCATTACTAGCTAATTATACTAATGACAAAAACACAATTCCATTGTAAAATCTGGGAACTCAAATAATTTTTATCTTCCTGCTTAATCCCTAATCCCTGCTGTTTTGTCTGCCCGTTTACTGACGTTTTTGTATTCCTGCCACCAAAACAAGAACATCACAACCTGTTTCAAGAGTCTCCCTTTGTATCTGCTGCAGGACAGCTTTCCCCAACCAGATGCATTTGAAACGGGTTAGACTACAATGTCCATCATTACCAGCCAGCATGGCCAGGCTGCCTGGGAGCAATGGGACATGCTGGCCAGCATCTGGCAACTACTAAGTTGGAGAATGCTAACGGGAAAAAGACCCAACTGGAAAAGCTCAGCCAACCAAGCGGCGGATGTCACACCTCTTGCTGTGCAGCTGTTGTGTGTTTGGGGGAAATTAAGCCAGGCCACCTGCTCTGCCATTTGCGTGAACCTGATTCAAAAGCCGAGCCTTTAAAAAGAACGAGTGGGAAAGGACGCAGTAGACAGCCCCTCCCGACACTTACACAGATCCATTCACTTGGTGTAGCAGGTTGCCTACAGTTCAGGGGGTTGGTTGTTACCACAACCCCCATTCTGCAACAACATCTAGACAAGCAGAGAGTTGAGACTTTGTGTACCACTGGTTGTTGTTTTTTCTTCTTCAAATTTAAGACGCATAGCAAAATGTACTAAAAGCAAAAGCAAAGTGTTCTGCTTATATCCTGCCCCATACCACTTCAAGTAGTCTCTGGGGGGTTTACAGTTTTTAATTTCATTATGCAGGCTACACATTGCCCCCCCCCCCCGGCCCCAGCAAGCTGGGTACTCATTTTACCGACCTCGGAAAGATGGAAGGCTGAGTCCACCATGAGCCTGCGACCTGGGATCGAACCCCAGGTCGTGAGCACAGTTTTACCTGCAGTACAGGCATTTAACCACTGTGCCACTGCATGCAACAACTTCATCGCACATCCAAGTGCGCTCACTTGAATGCAGCAAGAGAAAAAAGGCAAGTGAGCGGGAGTAGTGGCTTCTGCTAATGTGTCCAAGTCAGGAATCTCAGAAGCTTAGCTCACCATTCAAATAGCTTCTTGAAGCTTTAAAAGCTGTCTAAAAAGTTTCTCAAAGACGTGGCAGCTGCTTAAAGATCCTGTTTCTGTTATCAAGAAAACCCTGTTCAGAAAATACATCTAACTGTGGGCACAATTAGAATCGAGTGCATGGGGAGGCAGGCAGAGGCCACCACCACTACTACCTCCTGTACTGTTTGATTTGCTGTACCTGCAACTCTCTGCACCCCTGGTTCCCAACTGTGGCTCACCCAGGTGGTCTTGGACCGGCACTCCCAGAAGCCTTCACTACTAGCTTCACTGGGCAGGGTTTCTGGGAGTTGCAGTCCAAGAACACCTGGGGGGCTCAAGGCTGGAAACCACTCCTTTATACCATGGATGGGGTAATTTGCCGGTAGGGATTTGAGGGGTCTTTCTGCAGGATTTAAGTCACATGACGTGAGAACAGCGAAGGGGAGGAGTTGCAGGAAGAGGCAGGAGCCTCGTGGCACAGTGGCTCAATGCCTGTGCCTCAGGTAAAACTGTGCTCACGATCTGGGGTTCAATTCCAGGTAGCTGGCTCATGGTTGACTCAGCCTTCCATCCTTCCGAGGTTGGTAAAATGAGTACCCAGCTTGCCAGGGGGAGGGGGTGCAATGTGTAGCCTGCATTCTGTCATTAAACTGTAAACCTCCCAGAGACTACTTGAAGTGGCATGGGGCGGTATATAAGCAGAACACTGCTTTACAAAGATACAACCAGGGAATGGGACGGGTGGAGGGGGGGGGTGCCAGCCGCTCAGGGTCGTCATCTCCTGTGATTACAATAATCAGAGGGAGAGGGATTTCTTTAACAAAAGGTAAAAGGGCCCAAAGACAAGTCATGGAAAAATCAATGCCAGAGAAGACTCACCTTCAAGATCTTAACCACTACTTTTTCATTATTTGTGATGTTGATGGCCTCAAAGACTTCACTGTATTTGCCTCGGCCCAATTTCCGGACAAGCTGGTAGTCGTCTTGATTGCTACAAAGAACAAAGGGAAGAAGAAAATCACGCTGGGTGGAAGAAACAATGTTGGTGCAAGAGTAATTTCAGGGTGACAAACTGTATTTCCAGAATTACACGGCAGAACATCTGCGGCAGAGAGGGGTGGAGGGCAGTCTCTGAATGGCCCAGACTTAGCTCCCAGGGCCAGTCCACCACCACCCTCAATTTACAGCTCCTCTCTCTCCAATAATTTAAATAGTTTTGCCCCCATCAAATTACTCTGCATTCTCCCAACAAGAACTGCCTGGGTTACCTGTTCTTTCCAGGCAGAGCGACTAAAGGGTTCTGACGCTGAGGGAGGTCTGGAAAGAATGGGACCTTCTCAGTGGTAGCCCCCCCCCCACCCCGGTGTCCCTTTGGAAAACTCTACCGCCTGAGGTTCACCTGCCCCCCTCAATGGGAATATTCAAGCAAATATGGTTACTTAAGCAGGCTTCCCCTGAGTCTGGGTCATTCCTCCAGTGATCTAGCTTGTCCTTAAAATCGAACCTCCCTCTGCCCTTTTTAATTAGCTGTTTATGTATAACATTTTAAATTGCTGTTGTTTAAAGTTGATGTTCATATGGTATACTGTTGGTTCTTATTTGTATTTACTGAGTTATCATTATCAATATTTGTTGATAATAATTATGATTTTAAAACTAAAGCGTTGATTACCAATTTGTTGACTGCGGCTAGATTAATAATTGCTAGAAATTGGAAATCTAAATATGAACTATGCTTAGATGAATGGTACAATGAAATATGGAGTACTCCTTTAAATGATAAATTGACATGTTCTTTAAAGATAAAAAAGGAGAGTTAAAAAGAGATACTTTCTATGATGTATGGGGTAGATTTATTGAATATGTGCTTGTATGAGATAAGGGTAAGGCTTCCGCGCAACAATCGATTTTGTTCTGGAGGGGAGGATAAAGACTGTAAATAAGAAGAGTGATCCTGTTGGTGAAGGGGTGCACTGTTGTTGATGTTTTGTCTTTTTTGTAATTTGTATAATAATTTTTTTTTTTAAAAATGTACTGTTATCGTCTTGTCATGTGGATTGTACTGTTGTAAATCGCCCAGAGCAGGCTTGTAGCTAGATGGGTAGCATAGAAATCAACCAACCAACCAACCAACCAACCAATCAAATAAATAAATGAAACTGAGAGGCAATTTTGCATGGACTCTCCTTTGCTAGAGCTTTTAAACAGAAGTCAGAGGCCCATGCCACGGAATCTTTATTTCAGGAGACTGTGTTAGGGTTAGGGTCAGGGGCCCCTTCTAACTTTGCAGCTCTATTAAACGCATCCTGTTCAATAAGGCAACCTGGAAGCCTCTGAAATAGCCAAACTCAGCTAACTCTGGCCAACATAACAGACAACAGCCATGCGGGATCTTGGACAGACATTCGTCCCCTGCTTCAACAAACAATATCCTGTCTTCGGAGAAGCTACCGCATCAGACGCTTACCCCCATTCGACGACGTGAGATTCATAATCCCAGTATTCCCGTGGTCTGTGTGTATTTACGTCTGTGTAAACTCTGGCCCTGCTCGGCACAGGCCCCGACATATTGGGCAGACTGGCAGGCTGGGTGAAGTGAAGGGATCTGGCTCGACGTCAGCGCACGTCACAGGACTGGGTTTCGAAAAGAACTCTCAATTTTCCAACTGCGAAAACAAAATGAACAGGCAATCTTACAACATGTGCACAGCCACTGGATATATTTGGTCTCACTTAGCAATTCCTGCTAAAATTGACGTGGGTTGCTTGTTATACCTGAAGCACAGGTGTGGCTTTTTAAAAAAAAGGTATCCCCGAGGGATTGAGCTACTGGCATTTTATCCCTGTTGCTGTGCAAGGCTTTGTAATTAACAAGATGAATATACAGTATAGTCTCCAAATCCCATGAGGTACTAGCCCAGTGGTTCTCAACCTGTGGGTCCCTAGATGTTCTTGGACTGCAACTCCCAGAAGCCTCCACCACTCGCTGTGCTAGAGGGGGCTTCTGGGAGTTGCAGTCCAGGAACATCTGGGGACCCACAGGCTTAGACTCACTGTACTAGCTCCTCTGTACTCAGCACTGGTTAGGCACAAGTCTCAGTCTTCTTTTTGTAAGGCTAAACATTCCCAGCTCCCTAAGCCAACCTCACTCTCCCAACCCTCAAACTGAGTGGATGTCCCCTAGTTCTGGTATTTTGTGAGAGGGAGAAAAGCGTCCCTCTATCCACTTTACTTATACCCTGCAGTATACTGTTTATTTTTTGGGTGGGGTGGGGTGGGGTGGGGATGGGGAACAAGCTGGTGCAGAAAAATACTGTTCTTCTTTTAATGGTTTATAAGTTACTACAGCATCATGATACACCCGATTCATGTCAATATAGTTGGAAACATTTCAGTGCCAAAGTTGAAAGGCAGTCATTCCATAAGAATGCTAAACATCTCAAATTAGATGTAAAAACTGAACCTTGTGATCACTTCTAAAAACCACTCAGTCTAATTGAAGCACTGCCATTTTTTTTTACGAAGAAATAGCCAATGATTGATTTTTTTTCCTTTGCTTTGCCTAAACTTGTTTCCAGAAGCTTCTTGGATTCTGCAGTGGGGTTTTTCACAATCTTGCAACCATCTGGCCTCTGGTTTGTTGCCTAGGATAATTTCTACTTTTATTTCTGCCTTTTATTATTTCTTTCCTTCTTTCTTTTCAAATAAATTTTTAAAAAGAGTTTGGCTTTTGAGAGAAACTCAGGTTAACTAAATATTGTGCCTAGACAAGGATCAACTGCGTCTACCTGGTAAGCTTTGGAGGCAGGTTAAGACTTCACTTTATGTTCCGATTCCTGGGTGTGGGTGGAGAGGTGGTACCATCCTTACCAAGAAAATGGCAAATTCATATCTGGAGCCTCAGTGGCCTCAAAACTGGGTTGTTTTTCAAGAGCTTCCCTCACCTTGAAAATTAAAGGGCTGAAATCAATAATGGTTTAATCTAGACAAAGCAAAATTAATCCTTCATACCAGATAAGAATACAGACTTATTTTTTTAAAACTCCAGTTATTTTGTTTATTATTTATTTAAAATATTTATATCCAGCCTTTCTCCCAGTGGATGAAAGGGGATCAAATTCTTCCTATACACAAGTAAATCACCACTATTTAACCCTCCTTATTCCATTTATTCCAAAAAGCCTTGGTAATTCACATTGATTTGGAATACAGACAGGCATGAAGGGCTTCTTGCTGGATTGTTGCGGCTTCAGAGGTGTCACTTGTTCCCTACCACCATACCCTTGGCTGGCTCCCCCACTCACCGGTTGATGGGCGCTGCTCTTCTCCTGTTCTTCACGTCAGGATCCCAGACTTCCCTTCTCCGCCTTTTCCAGCAGCCGCCCACTCAGAGCCGGCGCTGCAGGAGGCGGAGAAGGGAAGTTCGTGTTCCTGCCATGACTGAATGATCAAAAGAGGAGGGGGGGAAAGCAGTGTTGGACAACTAGTGAGTAGAGGATCTGATGGGGTTGGGGTGGAGGCGTGAGGGAAGGGAACACATGGCACCTGTGGAGCCCATGACAACGACTCACAATGACTACTACACGAAGTGATTCGTGCCCATCTCTAATACACTACCTCAAACCTGATTAGCAAAGAATGGGGAAATAGACACAGATGGAATATTTAACAAATACGATAAACAACCGTCTGTGGAATAAGAAGTCATATGACTTGTCTCTGCCAACAACCTTATTACTTAACCAAGATGACTGCCTGAAAAAAAAACACTTTATTGGGCCAGAAAATTAAACAGACCAAGGAACTCTCTGTACTCTAGAAATGAAACAAGCAAATAAATATTTTCCAAAATAGGATCAATGTCGGCCTTGACTTTTTTTCTCAAATTCTTGTGGCAGTACTCTAACAAGCCAATATCCTAAGGGGTAAACCAGAAGTTAAAAATAATAATAATTAGAATTCCAAGTCAGGAGTATCAAAGTTTTAGTCATGCAGAGGATGAAGCCATTGGAATTTCCCCCCGCCTCGAATGTTACGAAAAGCACTGTGAACCCTAGAAAACCCAACCTGTAGGTGAAATCCTAATTTCTGCCTATACCATGAGTAACTAAAGGCTTCTGTTTTCAGGCTGTACCCCCCCTCCAAAAAAAAAAAAAAAACCTGCAAACAGAAGCCATCTCTGCTACCTATGGCACCATCCCTACTGTCAAAAAGATCTGGATAATAGGGGTTCAGTCTTTTTGTATTTAAGGGGCCACCATTCTTTCGTTTTGCTTTGTTTCTTTTCGTATGCTTGCCACTTTGAAGACTTCTGAGACCTTTAATGTTTAATATCTATTTGCCTCCACAAAATACCTGCACCCTTCCAAAAGACAGAAAAGATGAGGAACACCACTCAAGACCAACTTAAACAACTCAGACTCTTCTGTGTGTTGATCCAAGAAGAGAGAGTAGATGCAGCTGACATTGGCTAAAGAAATCTAGATTTGATTACCAGGCACAAAGGAAATCGTAAGGGGGACAGTACCCTGTAATAGGGAACAGTGTCTGAACAGGGAGAGTGTCTGATTCAAATACCCCAGGTCAGCCATCAAAACCCACCAAGGGGTGGCAAGGTTAAATTGTTCATAACCTTAAAAGCACTAAGTGGTGGTTGTCATAAATCACAAGGAACTTGGCAGCACATAATATATACACATCAGTGGTTCTCAACCTGTGGGTCCCCAGATGTTCCTGGACTGCAACTCCTAGAAATCCTGGCCAGCTCAGTTAGTGATGAAGACTTCTGGGTCCACAGGTTGAGAACCACTGATGTACATGGAGACCTAGGACTGTAAAGGGTCAATCTTATGCCTCTGAAAAAGAAAACCTAATATACAGCAGAGGATATATACACAATTAAAAATCAGGCTGCAAATCTAAATGTCTAGTTTCCACACATCACATATAAAGCAGGGCTATAATCATTAAAATGGAACATCATTCCTTAACAAGTGACAAACTCACTAAGTTTCTGTTACCACCACACAGAATCTTTTACCTTTATGCTTTCAACACAGTTGTAAATCTCTCCACTCCTTTGATTCTACTGTGGCACCGTGGTTTACCAGCATACAAGTTTGTACAACACAAAAAATTCTGGAGATAGGGGAAATTTGTCTATGAAGAGAATCCGTACAACATAAAAATGGGATCACTCTGTTTTCAATGCATTCCTATGGGAATTTGTATAAAGGAAAATTTGCTTAACATAATTGCATTTGGAATGAATTAATTCCTTTATACAAGGTACTATTGTAATTCATTCTGGAAGCATACTCATAAACCAAAATACTCATATAGCAAAGCAAATTTCCCCATAGGAAATAATGGAAACTTACCTGATCCGTTCTGGGGTCCCAGTTTTCATTATTTCTTATGTGGAAATTTGCTTTGGCTAGGAGACTGGCCTCCGGAGCTCGCCCTGGCCCCAGCACTACCCAGGGCAACTTCCAGAGGCCCTGACAGACCCGGGGTGAGCTCCAGAGGCCCCGCCCAGGCCTACCGTGCGGCCTTAAGCAAGCTCCAGAGGCCCACCGTGCTCGCAAACTGGAGTAATGCTCACAAACGGAGGCAAAATTTTATTAACATTTTTGCTTGGTTTGCAAAACACTTGCAATCCAAGGTAGTCGTAAACCGAGGCACTACTGTATATAAAGGAAGTCATATTCATAGGCAAGGCTGCCGAGGTAACATTTGCAGCAAAGCAAGTCATCAAGTCTAAGTCTCAAGTGACGTACCAGGAGAAGTACACGTAACAGGCAGGAAACAGAAGAAAGGGAAGATTCTAAAGCCACTGGTTAGGAAATGGACCCCTCCATCGCCATGATACTTGAATCATGCTTCCAGTTTCTGCCAAAAACCAACACATGCCTTTCTCTGGCTACAGTTTCTATCTGTTTATAGAATGTCCTTCATTAGCCCACCTACGCCATAATGAGTGGCTGGATAAACCCGTTATCGGTATGGTGAATGGCCAATGGTAAGGGTGACTCACAAATAGCTCTTACGTCAAGATGGTCTAAAATTCATTTTAAAAATTACATACTGCCAAGATCTCATGAAACATTTTCAAAGGTGGCTTGCAAACAAAACTGAAAGACGTTATTGATGAAAATCGTTAGGTTTCCTACACTCTTTAGAGCATTAAGACCCCGAACTGTAAGTCTGAGAACAGCAGGTGTGCCTCATTGCTCCACCTCACAACTTAAAAGGACATGGTCCAGCCTGTCTGTGGCTAGGAGTCTTGTGGGATAGGAGTCTTGTGGAGCAATGGTTAAACTGCAGCACTGCAGCCAAAACTCTACTCACAAGCCAGGTTCAATCCCATGTACCTGGCTGGAGGTTCACTCAGGATTCCACCCTTCTGAGGTCAGTATACTGAGTACTGTACCCAGGTGGCTTTGGGGGAAGGGGGAGCAATGCATAGCCTACATAAATAAATGGTAAGCTGTCCAGAGAGTGCTGTATTTCAGTGCCTGGCTCCCATTTTACTTCCATGAGTCCACAAGATAAAGAGTATGAGATATATCACACCTGGATTCTATTCAAAAATTATATAAAACTCTTTCTTGACAACGGAACATCTCTCATCTTGTCCTGACATAGAACCAAAGCAATGTGAAATTTCAGGAAATTTTGGGGCCATTGGGGGTGGGGACCTTTGAAAAACATGGGGGAAACTTTACATCTCTAGAAAAGCTGTAACAAAAGGAGGAAGTGTTCACGTCAAACAACACCAGCCACAGGCAATCAGTCCCACATGCCCAGAATATCAGGATGGAAATTCAGCTACTTTCTGAGACATCTGCCAGGCATACTTACTCGGGCATCTTCTTAATGGTTGAGACTCAACAGTAAAGGATCCACATTCTTGGTCTTATTTTACTAATGAACATTTTTACCATGTCACCCCAACGCTGAGAAGAGTGAGAGGCTCAGCTTTTGGGGGGCGTTCCTGAATCTGTTTTACAAAATTTGAAAGAATAATAAAATGATGGCTGTGCAAATATTCAGAAGTAGATATCAGCAGTTCTCAAATCCAACTGTGCCCCCAATTTAGAAAATCAAACACCAATAATAACCTTTTCTCTCACAGGATATATTTGGAAGCCCATATTTTTATGGCAAGAATGTTTTATAGAGGTAATAATAGGCACCTACTACAGCATGCTTTCGGAACAACACAATCTTCCATCTCTTATCCTATAACTGTTTATTTTCTCCATTCCTGCAAAGTGCCATGGCCCCTTTCCTACAGCACAAAATAACATCTGGGACAGCCGCCAATCTGCACCAACACCACAAGAACAGCGAGAGAGCCTTTTTCTAAAGAGACTCTCAATGTCAAGAGCATTTCTAGGCTCTGAAATGTATGTTTAAAGTCAGGAAGTTTTGATTTGCACGATGGACAGCCTACGCTATGCTCATCTCAGTCAAAAACTTTTCCAGCAGCTGAAAATCCATTGCCTTTCTTGACTGTCCAAAAGAAAGCTATCATCCCAATTTCTAGTCTTCAGTTCCTTCAGAAAGAGAAACAAAACAAAACCAAAGACACAAACATGTGGCACCTTGAAGACTAACTTTCATATTTTAATGTGATGTTTCATGCACATGTGCACTTCTTCAGACATACAGCAGCAGAATGAGGTGTGAGATACTGTATAATATGAGATATATATTTCATACCAGATATTGATTAGCTGTAGTCCAGGCAGCCGTTGGCTGTAGTATATAGAGTTGGGGGGTGGATGGGGAGGGGAGGGGGAAGAAGACGAGGGAAAGTTAATCTTCTCACCTGATCTCACACCTCATTCTGCTGCTATATGTCTGAAGAAGTGCACATGTGCATGAAACGTCACATTAAAATATGAAAGTTAGTCTTTAAGGTGCCACGTTTGTGTCTTTTGTTTTGTTTTGTTTTTCTTTGATTTTTGCCTGAAAGTCTTGAAAAGACTAACAAAGGAGCCTGGGTGGCCACACAAAAAGAAAAAGTAGACAGGACTTCAACTGTAGTTTAAGGAATGGCATTTTGTTAGAGGCACCTCATCAGAAGGGCGAAAAACTTGCACCTGCAGACTCTTGATTCTGAGATAAGTTGCTCTGCCTTTTAGTTCATTTCTCTTTCGCTTGACCAAGCTGTCTTCAAAATGGTGGTGGGCCTTTCATGGTGCTACTCTCACATTATTCTGACTGCACAGGTCAGAGTGTAACCCACTCCTAAGTCTTCACCCACCTTCAAAAGTCAACAATTAGATTAACAAAATAATTCTCCCTTAATGTTACAGATCTAGGGAACGCGAGTTTCCTTACATACTACCATAAAGGGTTTCAACAACTGTAGATAAATACTGCAATGCCCGATCCAACATTTTTATGTTTTAATGTTCCAAGTACCCATATTGGGAACAGAATCAGCAAGAAGCCCAGCTAACTATAAAAACTCTCAAGCTGTGATTTTTTTTAATTTAGAACGTGCACTTCAAACCAGTCAAGCTCCAACAGCTGCCTTCCGAATTTGCACTATAATAATAAGTTGCAAAGACGATGCTGTGTCACCGCCCCAGATAGTGTGAACACAGCTTAGGAAGGAGACAAATGTCTTGACACGTCTCAATGGGACATTTCTCACTCATCCTGTTTCTCACAATTTATAATCCACTACGGCAAGTAATTTAGGCATACTTGCTGGGAGCCCAGCAGGACGCTGTTATAATTAAATGCAACAGTAAAGAACATCACTTAAATAGAACAAAACAGAAGAGACACAAATGGTCCCCAGTTTCTAAACCTAAGCAAACATGTTCCACAAGTGACCTCATCTCTCCTTTTCTGAGACTCCACTGCAGAGAATCTCCATACTTCAGGGGACTATGTGGTTCCAGAAGAAAGCTCTTAAAAACAATAGTAATACTTTCATTTAGGATTGCATGCAGAAGCAGAATGAATGGCTTCCCTGTGACTTTTCTACTAATCTCATTTATCTGTCTGCCATCTAGCAATCTCAGTAAAGGGCTGTCTTAATCCACCCTAAACGCTGGATTTTAAGACAACAGAACTAAGCAAACCCATGCAAATTTAATCCACATTACCTACTGAATGGCTTTAAAAACTGCATTTATTGATAGAACATCAAGATACAAGGTACTAAATTTTGAATCTGACAACACAGACATAGACCTTAGAACAAATGTGCATTATCTACAGAGCTGACTAGTAATTCCTTCCTGGTAACTAAGTCACAGATGTTACCTTTTGTAACAGACCTTTCAGCTCCCGTTGTGACTTTTTTTTTTAGCACTACCTGCTTTATCTGGTGAATTCCCAACTTTCTGATTTTCTTTTTTTAACCTGGCAAGAAAAAGAAACACTTTGGTTCATCAAAAGAATAGGCAGGTAGGTACACGGAACTAAGCTAGAACAGTAGCTTTCAAGCATGGATCTGTCTATGTCAGTGATGGCGAACCTTTGGCACTCCGGATGTTTTGGACTACAACTCTCAGAATTCCAAGCCTATATTGTCAATGACAAAGGACTGTGGGAGTTGTTGTCCATAACATCTGGAGTGCTGAAGGTTCACTACCACTGGTCTATGTTGTTGGACTACAAACCACAGAACCACGACCGCTGGTCAGGTTGGCTAGGTCTTCTGGAAGTCAACATGCAACAATACCTGGGCACCCACATCTGGAAGTTGAGCCATGGCAACTGGACTTCTTTTCTTGTAGGATCAAAACGTTTTGCTACTCATCCAAGTAGCTTCTTCAGTCTGAAAAAAGTTGGTGGGAAGCTTCCAATTCATAGTTCACCTTGGTTTCATACCACTTTGGTCTGAATAGGCTCTTTAAGTGGACAATAGCCTGGGTGTGCTCAAGTCACACCTATGCAACCCTTCACAACCTCCATTAAGTATGGGTCATTAGCAGTGGTCTTCCTGGTGGTGTGAAGCGGTTCTGATTTGCCTGGGGATCAATGAAAGGGAGACAGGTTGTGCCTAAGTCCCCCACTCCTGTTGAGATAGGGAATACATGAATGGCTTCTCTGACTCCTATCTTGAACCATCTATCTTCTCTGTCTAATATTTGTACATGCTCATCTTTCGCACACCCCAGACCATTGTCCATCTATTAAGCCTATTCAGGCCACTGTCCACCTAATGTGCCTATTCAGAGCAGGGTAGGGTGAAAACAATGTGAACTATGAACTAGAAGCCTCCCAACAAATTTCCTCAGACTGCAGAAGCTACAGTGATGCCTCAACTTACGAATTTAATCCGTTCCAAATGCATGCTCTTAAGTCAAACTATTCTTAAGTCGGGATACCTATCTAAAAATTGGAAAAAAAAAACCTCAAAAAATCAAAAAATTGAAACAAAATATTTGTAAGTTGAGCAGACCATATCTAAATTTTGTAAGGTGGCAGGTAAAATGCCAACAGTTTTCCACTCTTAAGTCGAATTGCTCTTAAGTCGAGCTGCTCTTAAGTCAGGGTACCACTGTACTTGGATGAGTAGCAATATGTTTCGATCCTACAAGAAAAGAAGTCCAGTTGCATTACTCATTCAGCTCCCAGATAAACTCACTTGGATGACTGAGAAACTCCACAGACATATTGGGCACCCACGATTAAAAATTACAAATGTACTTCGGTTGACGAACGGCTCCACTTAACATAATTTTCGGTTCACGAAGAGAAATCCATTTATAGGTGTACCTTGGTTTACAACCCCCCCCCAAAATACCTCAGTTTACACATTTTTTCTCATTTAAATTTTTTTCCCCTACGATGCATCGTGCCCCTGTGCATTTCCAGTTTACAAAATTCGGAAGATGAAACGTCCCAGGGAAACACATTAGTCAACTGAGGTATGCCTGTATAGCTAACTCATCTTTGAGCAATGCCTCAAACACAGCAATGCTTAATGGCATTGTTTGTGTCCTTTTATGAATCTACCACACATGACTATACAGAATTTGTGCTTATAATCACTTATAACTTTGTGTTTACATCTCTCCTTGTGTGACTGCATTGACACTATGTTATGTATCAATTGTTAGTTTTAATGTTGCCTTCTAATGCTGTAAGATACCCCTCCATTCCCTGTTTCAAACTTAATGTATCTTAAGTATAATGGACTGTATATTGTCTCTCTTGACTGCAAGCCGCCTCATTCATTTATAACCCAGAGCACAGAGAGAACTCCTAGTTCCCTGAGCTCCTTGCCCTCTGAAGATGTCAGCCACAGAGTCTGGTGAAACATCAGGAAGAAAAACTTCAAGAACACGGCCAAACAGCCCCCAAAACTCAAAACCACCACCTTGGGTCCTTTTCCAAGGAGAAAGGCAGAGTAAAAATTACTCACAAATAAAATAAATAAATTTATTTAGTAAAAACAAACCCTAACTGAAGAAAAACAAATGCATCAACTTTACAAATATTTGTTGGATTGGGAAATGAAAGATGAAGAAGTTAAAGATACGATGGTCCAATGGGCAAAGAATGTTGGCTATACAATAGATTTAGAATGGGAGAAATTGCAGAGTTTTAAATATAAATTAACAGTGCAGTAACATATTTTTTTTAACTTAAAATGTTCTATAGATGGCATAGGACACCAGCTATGCTTGCTAAAATGTATCCCAATCTTTCAAGCAAATGCTAGAAATGTAAGTCAGGAGGGTACATTCTATCACTGTTGGTGGATCTGTGCAAAAACTAAGAATTATTGGGTCATGAGTTATACCTGGTTAAGACAAATGACAAAGCAAAACTTTAAATTTAAGCCTGGAATACGCCTATTGGGAATCGTGCCAAAAATTGGAAATAAAGAAAATAAATATCTAGTGCGACACGTCTTAACAGTGGCAAGATTGATGTGGGCACAGTTATGAAAAACAGGTAAGATACCAACAGAGGAGTTGGTTATAGGAAAAAAACTTGGACTGTGCAACTATGGATATATTGACCTGTAAACTAAAAGAGAGGGAGGAAAGCAAATTTGCACAGATATGGAAGTTATTCTATACTTGGTTAGACAACAGAAAAGAACGAAGAGATGAAGTAGTAGTTGTCCGATAAAGCTCAATTTCTTGATGTAAGTAAGATATTGATTAACTCAATGATAAGTGACATGACCGAAAAGATATTATGGTAATGCATTATATACAATAGTAATAAAATATGGGTGGGTGGGTGTTTAAAAACAAACCCGTGTAAAGATGAAAAGGAACGGCACACACCATTTAGTAGGCAAAAAAAAAACAACAACCCTCAATTGGGTTTGTGCTCCAGTGGGCTGGTCTTTTTGGGAAAGTGGGTGAGGTTAAAAGACAGATAAGAGCATCGTCATCTCGTGGCCTACATTCTGGATTTTCAGGCACAAAAGCGTTATTCAATATCTGTGCTAATGCTTGTTCAGCACGAAGTTTCCCATCCTTATTAGCAGACAATCGGTTACAGGCCAGGCAAAACCCACTTCATAAGCAGGACAGGCTTGAGCTGCGCTGTTTGGAAGGGCTCTGAAAGCTGAAATCATTTTGTAAAGCTCCATTCTGGAAGCGACTAATGATTCTCATCAAGGATTTTAAAGCTCGCTTCCATCGGCAGCAAGAAAGAAAGTGCTCCTCAGGGCATAAACCCCTTCTGCACAAATAAAGATGCTGCTGAACACCCAATATTCCCAGGGCAATCAGCTCTCCCTTGCTTGGTTTCCTCTGATATGCATTCAGGAAGAACACTCTTGTTCCTGGCAGTTTCATAGGTTGAAGACTTATAGAACATAATTAGAGATGTAAAATGTCTGGATTTGTTTTTTTTTTCAGGGGGGGGGGAATGTTCCTTTCCCATAACTTCAAAACATCTGGAAATTTTACATCTCTAAACATAACTAGTGTTTTATAGAAGTTACCTACATACTCCTAAGGATTCCAACTAGTCTGTAAAAATGAAAAATCCATCACCCTCACTTCCTTTTCTTAAAAGGAAACAGGGAGATCACAAGTGCATCTTTACATGCCCTCCCACGCAGTGCTTTTCGCACTGAGCCGTGGCGTTGACACCACATCCGTTAATGAGAGCAAGAGGGCCAATGTTTCAATCCAAACACAAACTCCGACTGGCACCGTATGGATATGAAATACTGCCATACTGAAGACTTGGGGAGGGGAAAACATTTCTACCACCCTGGCAGTTGGAATGTACTGGATCTTTGAAATTAAGTTTGCAGGGGCTTGAAATACAGTTGTCCCCCGCCCTTTTGCGGTTCATATACTGCGGTCTCGGTATATCGCGGGTCCGCAGTATATGTAAAAAAGACCCCCTGGGGTAAGGAGGAAAGGCCTTCCCAGGCCCATCAGAGGCCCCAAAAGTGCTTCCCCGCAAACCGGAAGTGACTTCTGGTAAACCAGAAGTGACCTCCAGATCACTAGGAAGCACTTTTGGGGCCTCTGGGGGACTGGAAAGCCCCTTGCAGGCCCGTTTGGGGCAGTGCCAGGCCTGGGGCCAGTACAACAGCCCCCAGAGAGCCCGCCCTGTCCCGCCCTGATCCAGCATCTGCATATTGTGGATTTTCAATTATTGCGGGTCAGGTCCCTAACCCCTGCGATACGTGGGGTTTACTGTATATACATTATCCTTTTTTTTTAAATTCAAGAAATAAAAATGAAAAATTTCTAAAACACATGAAAGGCAGGAAGCCAGACTACCCCAACCATCTAATTAGAAAGTACCAGTTACTATTAGCATCTCTCCAAGGTGAAATAAATAGGGAAAGAAGTTTTTGTTGCTGTTATTTCAGTTTATATACTTTCCCAGATTGCTTAAAGCACTCTCTGGGTGGTTTACAACATAATTATGAAAACAACATCTCCCCATATCGTAAGCACGTTGGGTATTCACTTTACCAACCTCGGAAGCATGGAAAACTGAATTAACTTTGAACAGAATACCTGTATCTGTCAGGATCAAAGGCAAGGAAGGAGAAACGCTTGTTGGCTGGAACAATTTGAAAGATTTGAATGAATGCAGTGCAACACTATTTAGACCTGTTGCATTCTACCTTAGAATAAGCCAATATTATCCAGTTCCCAGTAAGAGTAGAAAAATAAAATATATTTAATAGCAAAACGAAACTGATTTCACTGCTTCAATACTAAAACATTTCATTCACAATTTAGTTTGCATAGAAAATCGTACTTTTGGTACATTTATGAACCATGAAAAATTGAAGTTTTTGTTTCAATTAAGCAAAACTGCACAGATATCTTTAAAAAGGGAGAAAACTACAAAGAGTTGCACTCTAGGCTATCTAAGAAGAGGCAATGAAGGCCCCACCCTTTTGCTGCTCTTACAAAGATTGCACTATCCATTAGGTATAGAAATGCATTCTGGATCTGAGAGATATATTTGCCAACAGCAAACATATGCAAAGGAATGATTATTCTATAATTCTGCAGACTGTTTTGCAGACAAAACCTTCATGCAACACAGTTCCTGGCATTTTAAGTGGGCACGGCCTTGTTTTATGAAGTGTTTCACTCATTTCAAGAGAAAATATTTCATCGGATGTTATTTTTCTCTCCAAATCCCACCAAGTTTCCCATTTTCCTACTAAAAACCCTGCAAGTTTAACAGGAGAACTTTTAGCTGAATAGTTTTCTCTGCCAACCATGCAGATTTCCAATTTCTACTCAAAATCATGTTCCTTTTGCTTTTTTGTTTTTAAAAAGGCATGGGGTGCACTACCAAACTGAAGGCTTAATGTTGTTGTCCCCTCTTAAAGACAAGATGGCCTAGAACAGTGATGGCGAACCTTTTAGAGACCGAGTGCCCAAACTGCAATTCAAAACCCACTAATTTTGTTTGCAAAGTGCCAAAACAGTAATTTAACCTGAATACAGGTGGCTATGAAGGGGCAATGTTGGGTGCCCACAGAAAGGGCTCCGAGTGCCACCTTTGGCACCCATGCCATAGGTTCGCCATCACTGGCCTAGAAAGCTAAAAATGCCTTCAGTGAAAGACATTCAGGGATGAAGTACAGTATATATAAGAGAAGTAAAAAGGGCAAGCTCATCCTACCCGTGGAACATACTTATTATTTATTTATTATTTCCATTTAGATACCGCCCAACTTTCCCAAAGGAACTGGAGGTGAACAACCAGAAACAAAATATAAGCAGAGGTAACAAAGCCAACAACAAAATTAAGATTGACAGAAACAAGATGGCGGCGGCAAGCAGTGGGCTAACCAACAGGTCGGGGAGGGGGAGGATTGGACACCATAAAGCCCCTGACAGATATTTCAGCTCAGCATGGGAAACTTTTACTAAGGAATTAACATCAGAAAAGGCCCCCATTTTGAGATCTTCTCAGTTGGTATGCAGCAATGTGCCAATTGGTGATCCCATGGCGAGAGACACCAAAGACTTGTGACAAGATTTCCCACACTTGCTACTGTGGCTCCTCTGCATCCCAGAGAAGTCATTTGCACTGGAAAGACAACTCCCTTTTCTGCATTCCTACCAATATCTAGTCAAGGTTTATAACCTGTGTGCAGTTTCTGTCTATTCAGTTTAATTCTAGTGGAAAGAATGAAGAAGAAACTCACTCTTGCACAAGGGGTCACAAATACACAGCCGGCTCCTACTGACTATAACAAAATCACTTAACAAAGAAAGTATCCATGTACTCTTTATGAATTTAATATACACAGTAGGACTTCTGGTTATCCTCTGGACTGGTATTGGTAGTTTCACTTTGCTGAAATTTACTACTGTCCTACATAGGGTTCACATATCTGAAGGTTCAGTTATCCTAAGATCATGGAACCAATCTCCCACAGATATGGGAGCATCAATACATCATCATTATACATTCTCTTTTAAGACACTAGAACAGTGAGGGCGAACCTTTTAGAGACCGAGTGCCCAAACTGCGATTCAAAACCCACGAATTTTTTGCAAAGTGCCAATACAGCCATTTAACCTAAATACAGATGGCTGTGAAGGGGCAATGTCGGGTGCCCACAGAAAGGGCTCCGAGGGCCACCTTTGGCACCCGTACCATAAGTTCGCCAACACTGCACTAGAATAAACAGGAGGCGTGCATTTTTATACTGCTAGCAAAAAGAAATGTTTTTCCTGTCTTTTATTACAGTGGCATTACAGAACCAAGCAGCTTTCAGACCCACAACAAACATTCCCTGAATTCTCAACTACAGATTAAGAGCTGCCCTTAACAACTACAGTGTTAATAGCCCCTATGTCATTCTCGAGGAATCAAAACATTAGACCTCCAATGCCCTATTTGTTTCACACCCATTCCTGTGCAGCCACACCAGGGATATGGTGTACAGTGTAGCAGAAAACTCCAAAAAAAAAAAATCCAGCAGAACTGAAAGAAAAGTTGCAAAACGTACCGAGAGATTCAAGTTGAAAAACAATCGAGAGATTCAAGAAAACCACTCGGACCATCAGATTCTGTTTGGGGATCTCTATCTTACAAGCACAGCAAATAGGGAGGGGAGAGGGAGGAAACATACTAAAAGAGGCAAAAAACTACACATGCCTGTAAGGAAGTAGACAAGGTGAAGTTTCTTCTAGCTCTTTCATAACAGTTGAGGGCAGGTATAATCAATGGCACAGAAAGGTGGGAGAGTTGAGATGAACAAAGAAAACACTGCTTCAAATTATGGAATTTGCTCTACTACATGATGCATTGATGATCAATCTGGATGGCTCCAGAAGATGACTAGACAAACTCGCATGGTTATATATTAGTACTTCCTGGCTCACAGATAGAACACTACTCCATACCCTTTCATGGAGCCTATGACTGAGAAAGTTCTTCAATAGTCATAAGTTCGTAACTGTGTTGATAAAGGCACCTGCTTGGCCACAGAATGGTGGACTCTAGGCGAGTGTTGGCAAACCTATGGCACAGGTTCCAAAGGTGGCACTTGGAGCCCTTTCTGGGGGCACCCGACATTGCTCCTTCACAGCCACCTGCATTCAGGTTAAATGGCTGTATTGGCACTTTGCGAAAAATCAAAGGGTTCTGAAGTGCAGTTTGGGCACTCGGTCTCTAAAAGTTTCGCCATCACTGCTCTACGCTTTGAAGCACAGCACCTCAATGATGCAAAGAAAACAAAACAAAACACCAAGATGATATGAGACCTTAGGATTCAGTAAATAGTGGAAGCACATAAAAAGAGAACATTCCTGTTGACCAAACTGACAATGTGAAAGGCTGCTATCACTCAACAGCTTACAAAGCTGCCCATGTTGCCGTTGTGGGGGATGTATAGCCATGTATAGCACCTTGCAGAAATGGCTGGGCAGAAACCACAGAACAACAGAGCTGGATGGAGCCCATAAGAGCATCAATCAAGTCCAACCCCCTGTTCAAGGCAGGAATCCAAACCAAAGCAGATGCTTCTCCAATTTTCTCTTGAATGCTACCAACACTGAACTGCTCACTTCCTCCAAAAGTTACTGGTTCCATTGCCATACTGCTCTTACAGTTAAGAAGTTTTTTCCCCTGAGATTCAGCTGCAGGCATGTCCAAACGTTAGTTCTCCTGATGTTTTGGACCACAACTCTCAGAATTCTAAGCCTGTATTTCCAATGGCAAAGGACTGTGGGAGTTGTGGTCCAAAACATCTGGAGGGCTAAAGTTTGGACATGCCTGAGCTAAAGT
>JAHTLZ010000017.1:2709310-2725155 GCA_023846285.1 Phrynocephalus versicolor
TCTTTCTTTCTTTCTTTCTTTCTTTCTTTCTTTCTTTCTTTCTTTCTTTCTTTCTTTCTTTCTTTCTTTCTTTCTTTCTTTCTTTCTTTCTTTCTTTCAGGAATTGCTTGGGCTTCTGCCTTTGATATTTCACCTTTAACAAAACTCCACTCCGTGTAACCCTTTCTTTCCTGCGTATGTTTGCCCATGGAATCATCACTACGATGATGCACCATATCCCCTGACACTGAGAAAAATCGCTTACTGTTCTGTTTTCAGTGTAGAATGGATGAGTAGTTCTTTATTAGCACGGGCAGCTGTATGCCTGGAATACCTCCCAGCACTTCGACTCCTGGCTCTCCTGTGTTTACATCCGCTGTTAGAATCTGGCTTAACAGTGTTTTTGTCCCAGGACTTGCCACACCAATCCTCAAAAATGTGGAATAAAAAGACAAGATGATGCATTTCTAGTTTTGCCACTCTAGTTCAGGGTGTTTTTGTTTTAAAAAGGCATTGGGGGACTTGGGGGGGGTTGTCACAAATTGACGATTCTAGACTATACAGTGCTTATTTTTCTTGTTCTCTTTTCCCAGGAGAGTTAGAAACCCATCCTGGTTAAAATCCCAGTGAGCCACTGTTTTGGCAGTCCACGTTAGCAGTCCTTGCCTATACGACCCCACGTATGGCTCTGTGCCTCAAATCTAACCAGTCCTCCTGTATGCAAGCGGAAATGAGAGTAATAAATCTTTAAGGGAACTGGAATCCTCCTGAAATCTGATTGAGAAGGAGTACAGAAACCAGGCTCAGAAAAACTGAGGCGTTTGGCCTAGTCTAGCTGCAGAGCTGGAAACACAGTGGCTGCACACATATCAGCTCCTCCTCCTGTGATTTAAAAGCATCATCTGACAGATCCTGTCCCCCCTTTTTTTGTAGAAATGAAAAATAAATAAATAGAAGAAGTATTAAGGAAACATGGGAGGGTTAAGAACATAAGAACCCTGGGTGACAAAAGCCGTTTCTTATCCAGGATTTTGTTCTCACTGTGGGCTGGAAGAGACCCCTGGGAAATCTAGGACTTGAGTGCAATGGAAAACAAACGCAACTCTGACTCCTCCGGGTTGCGCTCCACACTAAGGCGGTTACTTCACGTCCTACCTTGTTCCATGATTATGTTTGTACCGTGACAGCGTTGTTCCCTCTCATGTGGTTTTGTTCCTGTTCAGTCCCTGGAGCATGAGTATTTGTCTCATGACAACTATTACTTCATGGTCTTGTTCTGTGACAAATTCTGAATTTGTCTTGCTCTCTTAACCCTTTTTTTAAAATATTAATAAAACTTTTTCGATATTTCGATTTACTGGTCTTCCGGGATTTACACGTCAATGCTACAGAATTTTCAGTACTTTCTTTAATAAACATTTGCACTGCATGGTGTTTCCCATAGGAAAACTAATATTGAATGCCGCTTCAGCCACTGACCACTACGTGGACACTGGTTGTTGCGTGACAGTCGTTACCACACGGTCCCTTGTCTCGGAACAGGAACTGGGAACCAACCGTGATAAGAGAATTCCCCAGCCCAGGTACAGCTTGTCACACTCTGTTCCCAGTTCCGGGGGGCGTGGTCGAGACAACTTTTCCCTGTCACGCTATGGACGTGAAGTAAGTTTTTTTTTTATACCAGTCCCAAGCACAGCAAAGAGGGATGAACGGGATGTGAAGTAACTGCCTAACTGACTCATGGACAGATAGTGCCTCTGGTACTGTCGATGAAGTGCCAGCCAGCCGTAGAGTTGCAAGGTATTCCAGATTACCTACAGGAGCCACAGGGAATAATTCTGCAGGTCCAGGTTGGAAGGGAAGCCTCAGAGTGAAAAGCAGCACTGCAGAGGGGTGGGAATGAGATTTTTGTTTGTGAGGTGTCTTCAAAGGCAGGCCGCTTTCTGCCATTTTCCCCTGGCCCAACAGATTGTCCAGGGACTGCATGAAAGAACTGGTGGGTGGATTGTTTGGCCTTATCCTACCACCTGGAGCGAGGCTGGAGTCCTTGCATAACAAGGCATGGGCTGTCTTGTTCAGTTCTAGAAGAATCAGCACAGAGTCTGGTGGTTATACAAACCGTTTGTTATACGAGGGTCTACGGTTGCTTGTTATGTCTGTGTGTCTATAATAAGTATAGGCCCTACCACCAAGAGCTTGGGAGAGTGAAATATTCTTGAGTCTTATGGTGGTTAAACTGCAATATTGCAGTCAAGACTCTGCTCATGACCTGATTTTGATCCCAGTGGGCTCGGGTGGCTAGCTCAACATTGACTCATTCTTCCAAGGTTAGCAAATTAAGTACCCAGCTTGCTGGGGGAGGGGGGCAATGTACAGCCTGCATAATTAAATTGTGCTTTGAGCCCCATTGGGTAATATACGAGCAGCACACAGCGCTTTTGTCAAGGGCAAATAGAAGCTCATTTATGCTGAGTTGTGTCACACATTGTGGGCTGAAGATGACAACGAGTGTTATTTGGTTGTTCTGCAATAGGTTGCTTCTGGGTGTTTGTCTTGCCTAGCTAATTTGTTCTTTGACCACATTGGATGGAATCATAAAGTCATAGAATCATGGAATTGGAAGAGACCGCAAGGGCCATCCAGTCCAACCCCCTGCAATGCAGGAACCCCATCACAGTATTTCCGACAGATGGCCACCCAGCCTCTGCTTAAAAATCTCTAAAGAAGGAGACTCCACCACCCTCCATGGCAGCATATTCTACTGCCAAACAGCTCTAACCGTCATGAAGTTCTTCCTAATGTTCAAATGGAATCTCTTTTCCTGCAGTTTGAAACCATTGGTCCGAGACCTAGTCTCTGAAGCCATGGAAAACAAACCTGTTCCCTCTTCAATATGACATCCTTTCAAAAATTTAAACATAGCTATCATATCCCCCCTCAGCCTTCTTTTTGAAAGGCTAAACATTCCCAATTCCCTAAGCCATTCCTCGTAAGACATTTCTTCCAGACCTTTAACCATCCTGGTCGCCCTCCTCTGGATCCGCTCAAGGTTGTCAACATCCTTTTTAAATTGAGGCACACAGAACTGAACACAGTACTCCAGGTGGGGTCTGACCAGAGCAGAATAGAGTGGTACTATCACTTCCCTTGAATTAGACACTAGGGTTCTGTTGATGCAACCAAGGGCATTTATACATGACCCCTAAGCTCCGCTGCAAATGGCTCCCAGCTCCGGAGCTTAAAAATGTTTCCCCACCAGCTCCGGAGCTAACAGAAAATTAAGTGCGACCCCGCCCACCTAAGCGCGACCCAGCGCACCTTTCAAGTACCTGCTCTGGGAGAGTGAAAAATTTTGATGCGGAGAGTGCCGGGCTCTCCTCGCTTCTTTTTGTTGTTCTTGTTTTTGCCTCCCGCCCCTTTAAGAGGAACCAGGAAGTGACCGGGGCTCGGAGCAACTTCCACCGGCACCAGAGGTAAGGCTTTATTCTTTTGTCCCCTTTTAAGGCTTTTTTCCCTCCCTCCCCTCACGCAGACAGAACAAGGAAGTGCGGAGGGGGTGGGAACACAGGGAGAGCGACAAACCCTCAAGATCTCTGGACCAGCGGATCTTAGGGGTCGTGTAAAAGGCATGCAAGAATCGCGTTGGCTTTCCTGGCCGCTGCATCACACTGCTGACTCATGTTCAATTTGTAGTCCACCAAGACTCCCAGATCTTGTAGTCTGAGTATGCTAGTTAACGACAGAGGAATTCTGGCAGCTGTAGTTCAAAAAGAGAAAGTAAATTTTTCACACCTTTCTGGTCAAGAAAAGGAATGGAAGGGGTTGCAGCAATGGGTCTTTCTCATCCTGCCTGTTTCTTCCTGGTTGCTTAGAGAATGTAGGTAAAATAACCATCACAAGGAGCAGAGTCAGAAAGATTTGCAAGGCCGAGGTGCAACGCCTGTTGGCAATGCTCCCAAGTGGGAGTTTGGGGGCTTAGATGCATAACAATGCCAGCCTCAGGTGCCCGCCTTAGTATGGATTCTTCCTCTTCCTGAATAAGGTCTCCCACTTGGTCTCAAATGTCCTTCTACCGATGGCCTTAAGGTCGCAATTCTGCTCAACTCACGGCAACCACAAGCCAAGCACCCAAGTCTATAATCCAGGCATATCCAAACATTAGCCCTCCAGATGTTTTGGACCACAACTCCCACAGTCCTTTGTCTCTAGCAATCTAAGCTTAGAATTCTGGAAGTTGTGGCCCAAAACATCAGGACGGCCGAAGTTTGGACATGCCTGCTTTAATTGAAGGGAGCCATTGGCAGCACCAAAGGGTGAGCCACAACACACACACACACACAGAGAGAGAGAGAGAGCTGGCTGAAATCTCAATTGGCAGATGTGTTTTCTTCGGAATGCCATCAGTTGGGATTGGGAGTTTACAATGGGACACAGCCTCTGGCAGGTTTCTCCTGGCCTTCGTTGGGAATAAACCCGGATGGCCCGGAAGGACAGGAGATGACTGTGAGGGTGGGAGCTGTCCTACAAACGTCACCCGGATCACGTCCTTGCTGGCGTCCAGCTCTGGACCAACAAAGGTGTCTTGGAAACATGGGAGACAACAGAGCTCGGCTGGTGGTCTGGGGCCAGGCTAAACAGAAGGCCTCCACTGTCTCGGAGGTCCCTTGGATGGGCCCAGTGGAAAACGTGAGTCCGTTGTTGGGTTTCACCTTGTTTATCAGCTTCCTAAGGAGCCTCACCCAGCAGCTGACGGCAGCGCCAGCCTTCCTGCATTCTCCCAGGGTCACAGCATTAGGCAAAGGAGCAGATAATCTTTGGCCGGTCGCTTCGCGCTGTTTCCCTTGCATTGTATGCCTCCAAGTCATCGAGGAAATCTTTGGGGGCGTTGGGCGGCCGAGCGGCCACTGGGGGGGAAGCCAAGGCCCCTTCCCCCGATTGTCACAGCCCTGGCTGTATCCTCGGTCTAAAAATAGGCCTTGTTATTGAGTGATTGTTCTGACACCTCCTCCGTCCGAAGAGCTTCTGACGTGGGCTAGAGACAGAGAAGACAGGTGGGGGCCCGGTGGGGGCCCCTAAGGAGAAACGAATACCCTCAATTCTTCTGCGTGGTGGATAATTCAGTTTCCCCCATCTTGTCGCCCTTCAGATCCGCTGGACGAAAAGCACCCCTATTCCCTCTTGTTGATCTTACCGATCTGTAGGGCAGCAAGATGGGTAATTATACTATTGTTATTGCTATTGTGTTTGCAATCGCAAAGCAATCACTGCTGTCCTGAAGCCTTTATTTAAATGATTAGATTTACAGTGGTACCTTGTATAAAGGAATTAATTTGTTCCAAATGAAATTATGTTAAGTAAATTTTCCTTTATACAAATTTCCCATAGGAATGCATTGAAAACAGAGTAATCCCTAATCACGACCATTTTTATGTTGTACGGATTCACCCCATAGGCGATTCTGTTAAGCAAATTTCCCCTATCTCCAGAATTTTTTATGTTGTACAGATTTTATGTTATACAAACCGTTTGTTATACAAGGCTCCACTGTATTTATTTTTTCCTGACCCTCACACCTTTCTCCCTGCAGGCAGACCGGAGATGGCTTACAGAAGGTTTGTAAACCCAAATATTAAAATGACAGATATGAAATACATTGGGGGGGGGGTTCAACATATTCATTACAAAATGGCACAAAACAAAACCCTGCTAGAGCCAGTGGTTCTCAACCGGTGGGTCCCCAGATGTTCCTGAACTGCAACTCCCAGAAGTCTTCATCACAAGCTGAGCTGGCCAGGATTTCTGGGAATTGCAGTCCAGGAACATCTGGGGACCCACCTGTTGAGAACAACTGTACTAGTGGTTTTCTACTCTGTCACCTCCCTACAGAATCCTGGAAGGACATTCCAAACGGATTTTAATGCGCTAAATGGAACAGGATGTATTCATTTGATTTGTCAAAATGTCCTTCTTTAAAAATCGAAAGTATGAAGGAAGCTACTACTTGCAATTGGAAAAGTATCCCAATTTATAGTAAACAAAAGCCAAGCTGTGTTTTCTAAGTGGAAAGGAAGTGTTTTGGAATGGTTGCTGTAATGTTAACATTACAGTCCTCAAAATTCTTTGGCTGCATCCTCTGTCAAGAGTTTTGGCACCACGGACACTCCCTCCCCAGCCCTGGGGGTAACTGGCTGTGTGGCAACAGGCAGTGTGGTGCACTGGTTGGAGTGCCGGACTGGAAAACCTAAGTACAGATCCTTACTGGGCCATCAAAACTTCTGGGGGAACGTGTACTAGTCACTCTCTCAGGCTGGTAGGAACAACACAGACATGTACGCTACCTTGAGGATGCTGAAGGAAAGGTGAAATAAAAATAATGCATGTGACAACTAAATAAAATCATACGACGTTATACAAGCTGCTGTTGCAAGATATGCTAATAACCATGCTGGCTATGGAATCCAGGGTGCTGAAGTTAAAAAAACACACACACAGTTTTATGTTTTATAAAATGTATTTGCAAAAAGATTAAAACACAGTATGTTTCTGGTGGAATAATATGCCTGAATAGCTTTTCAACGGGGCTTGCCCCCAAGTAGACCTGTGCACTACTGTGCCATTAAAAGGATCAATGGAGAGAGAGGAGAGTGAGAGAAACTGTGTTTTGACCCCAAATTGTGTGAACTCTGCGAGCCCTGTTTTTGATTAGTCACGCCTCAGCTTGTGCTGTTGATCTGTTCACATGACACCTGCAACTGGCGTGGGACGCCTTTTAAGCTCGGGTGCTGCCTTTTGCATCAAAGATTATTTGGGAAGGCTCCAGCGAGACGCTTGCGTCTTCGAAAAAGGAAAAGAAGTACAAACTCATGTTTTGTTCTTAGAACCGCTGCATGTTTCAAAAACGAGAAGTGCCGGTGTGGTGTGGTGGATGTGGTGAGCAGGCTAGGGACCAGGACGCCTGGGTTTAAAATCTCGGTTCGGCCATGAAAACCCGTGGGGTGGCGACAGGGCGGGTAAAAACACTCCTTAAAAACCCCACAAACTTGAGAGCCCCGCTGGCTCGCCACAAGTCAGCTATGACCTGACAACACGTAACACACGCAGGCTCACGCAGGCTTTGTAACAGGTGTTACTTAATGCTTCAGCTCTCAAATAAAACAAGTCCCTAGAAGGAAGCCATCTGCCTGATCAGCAAATGTGTGTGTTTTCCCTTCAGATGTTTAGCTGCCGCCTTCTGTCACGATTATGACCGGGAGGCTGCTTATGTAATACCAGAACTAGGGGACATCCACTCAAATTGAGGGCTGGGA
The DNA here is from genome assembly GCA_023846285.1 of Phrynocephalus versicolor. Lineage (NCBI taxonomy): Eukaryota > Metazoa > Chordata > Lepidosauria > Squamata > Agamidae > Phrynocephalus > Phrynocephalus versicolor. Next base: position 2,716,597 of record JAHTLZ010000017.1, read on the forward strand.
GAGTGAGAAGAGGCAAAAGCAATTTTTTTTTTTTTACCCAGCGTGTTGTTCGTCTGTGGAACTCCCTGCCACAAGATGTGGTGATGGCATCTGGCCTAGATGCCTTCAAAAGGGGATTGGACAGATTCCTGGAGGAAAAGTCAGTCACAGGTTACACACCATGGCGGAGATGTGTCATCTCCAGGCTTAAAACCAGGGGTCTTTCAAGGGGACAGATGCAGGGGAGTGGTATCCAGAGACAGATATCTAGTCTCTTGCGCTCCCGGACACATTTGGTGGGGCCGCTGTGAGATACAGGAAGCTGGACTAGATGGGCCTTTGGCCTGATCCAGCTTGGCTCTTCTTATGTTCTTATGTTCTTAATGTGCATGTCTTTATGGGTTTATCTCAGTTTTCATGCACACCAACTACTGGGAACAATGATTACAGGCTACTTACTGCACTAGTTTGCACTGGTGTAAATACTGTAAACAAACAAACAAACAAATACTGTGAACACACACATCAAATAAAACATCAGAACTATCTGAGATAAGACATAATGGCGATGCAGGCTGAAAGGAGCTAAAAGGTACAAGATTTGAGAAATTCAGGCAATGCTTAGTGGGTGGTAGCCTTCTTACAGTTATTTTCAAACTTGAGTTCCCAGATGTTCTTGGACTAACCTCCCAGAAGCCTTTGCCACTAGCTGTGCTGGCCAGGATTTATGGGAGTTCTAGTCCAAGGACATCTGGGGACCACGTTGAGTCCCCATTAACCATTCAGTCATCATTGCTGAAGGCAGAATAATGTAAAACTAGCCCTTGTTTGCTGGACCTTGCAGTCTTCCTTTTGAATCTGATGTAGACACCAAGCCACAATATTTTTTTTTCATTCTTGTATTTATTTTCCTGCACCATGTTGCCCTGCCACCGTATGAGCTGAAGACTAGTAGCTGATTGTGATTTTTTTAAAAAGTTCTCTAATGGAGATACAAGGACCACACAACTCCCCCCCCCTTTTGTAGGCTTTAGGGAGCTAAACAGTGGGATTAGAGGGCTATAAAACCCCAGTGGCACAGTAAACCTGGGGTATTTCATGCATATCTCAGGGTCACACAGCAGGGGTTGGTAGCTTTGTTGAAGCTCAAGGCCCGGTTTTCTGCCGTGAAAATTCTCCAGGGGTGCAGACAAAACCCCAAAGGTTCCCAGAATAGGAAGAAAATGGTAAGTCACCAAAAGTCGACTTCTGATTTTCCAAAAAAAAAAAAAAAGGGGGGGGTTGTGTGTTTGGATCCTAGTTCTCAAGCCGCCCATAGCTGGGATTGCTGTTGGTTAAAGGATGCTATCATTTTTAATTTTGGTGGATAAACATTCATAGCTATGGGGACCATTTCCTATCCAACTGGCCATGGTCCCAAACAAACAAACAAACCAAGAAAACACACACACACATGTTGAGACCAGGACTTACTAAAAACTAACAGATTCAAGTGAACCAAAGTGATGCCATGTTGATTCCTCTGTATGCCTTGTATCTGTACCTTATTGAGCTTTGTAAGCTGTCTGAAACTGTTTCAGCTTTACTGGAATGTCTGTGCCTTGGCAAGAGAGAAAGAAGAAGAGCCTGTGTTATATGTTCAAGGACATCAATGGGGGGTGCAAGGAGAATGGGATATGATGTCTCTAGCAAAGAGTTACAGCTTGCCTAAGGAATGTTGTTGATTGGGGAGGGGCATCTCATGCTTTCTGTACTTAAACGTGTACTCTGCCTTTGTTAGTTGTGATTTTTTCCTTCTGCTTCAGAGGGAAAGGTTGCCCCCTTCCTTTATCCAGCTGAATAAAGGAATGGTGATTTGGAACTCTGCTTGTCTCAGAAGTTTTTGGCTAAATTATTCTGATACAGGAAAAGTTTGGGATTAGCCTGAACTCAACACACACACACCAGAATGTGATAACCCCCAAAAGTGCTGGTTCTGACTTATAAAGCCCTTTTACACGACCCCTAAAATCCGCTGCAAAACACTTGCAGGTCTGGAGCATAAAATTGTTTTCCCACCAGCAGCGGACATAAAAAAAGATAAAGTATTCCCACACCCACTTAAGTGCGCCCCAGCGCACTTTACAAGTACCCAGTCACCGGAGGTAAAAAAAATTCCGATGCGGATTGTAAAGCTGTAGATGCCGGGTTCTCCTCGCCTTCTGTTTGTTTTCGTTGTCCCCGCTGCCCCTTTAACAGACAGGAATCCCTACGGTGCTGCTCCTACGGCAGACAGAGGTGAGCCTGCTTTTTTTTTCCTCCCTCCCCTCACCGCAGACAGAAGCAACAGAGTGCAGAAGGGTGGGAACACAGGAAGAGGAACAAAACCCACATGATATCTGGCTAGGGGGATCTGAATTTAAGCTACCAGCGGATCTTAGGGGTCGTGTAAAAGGGCTCAAGGAGATAGCTTGGGTATCTTTATGAGCCCGCGTGGATCATCAGGAGAAGCTTTTGTCTCAGTCCCACTAACTTCACGGGTGTGCTTTAGGAGAGGGCCTTCTCTGTCGCCTGCCCCGAGACTCTGGAACTCCCTCCCACAGGAGGCCAGCCTGGCCCCATCTTTGCTGCCTTGAGCAGATGGAGACCTTCCTCTTCAAGGAAGCTTTCCTTGAAAGACTGACTGCCTGAGTACTAGTCTTAAACAGCTTTTTTTGTGCCTCACTGCTTGGAATGTGTTTTTGGTGTGGTCTTTGTTTACTGTATTTTAATAATATACTAATAATAAACTTTATTTTTATGCTGCCTTTCTCTCCGAAGGGACCCAAGGCTGCTTATAACAATAACTCAGCATGACAATATTAAAATACTAAAGACTTAAAAACAATAATAAATAGGCTTGTAGGAATAGGGTCTTTTCAACAGCTGCACCCAGGCTATGAAACGCCCTCCCGTCGTCTGAGATCCACCTGGTGCCAACGCTGATGATGTTTCGGCACCAGGCAAAAACCTCTCTGTTTCAGAAGTTTTTTAACATAAAAAACATAAGAGAGATTGTGGGTCCTCATGGCAATTTTAGTGTTTTGTATTTAAATGTTTTTATTGCTTTAATTGAAATTTTAATGCTTTGTTTTAATTGTTCATTACTATTGTAAGCCGCCCAGAGACCTTTGTAGTGGGCGGCATATAAATTGTATAAATAAATAAATAAATAAATAAATAAATAAATAAATAAATAAATAAATAAATACTATCCAAAAAATATACTAAAACAGCAGTAGGCGCAGAATTTAAAAGGCCCCCCCAGCTGATAAAACTGAGAATTAAGGTGTTATAAATAAATAATTTGTAAAAGGCTGGAGGCTCAGAAGGCTTGCCTAAATAAAAACGTATTGAGGTCTCGCTTAAATGTTTCCAGGGAAGAGGCAGTTCTTAGCTCAAAGGGGAGGGAATTCCATAACACTGGTGCCACTACCGAGAAGGCCCTGTTTCTTGCATCTCCCTGGGTGGTGGCAGTCGTAGAAGGGCCTTCTCTGATGACCTAAGGGGATGGACCGGATTATATGGAAGTAGGTGGCTTCTCAGATATCCCGCTCCAGAGCTGTATAGGGTTTTAAAAGTCATAACCAGCACCTTGAATTGTGATCGGAAATGAATGGGCAGCCAATACAGTCGCTGGAGAAGCGGCCCAACAGAGTCAAACCGCCTAGCTCCAGTAACTACACAGGCTGTTGCATTCTGTAACAGTTGTAGTTTCCAAACCGTCTTCAAGGGCAGCCCCACATAGAGCGCATTGCAATAGTCTAACCTTGATGTCACCGTGGCATGGATCACCGTGGCCAGGTCTGCATGATCCAGGTACGGCCGCAGCTGGCGCACCAGCTGAAGCTGGGCAAAGCCCCCCCCCCGGCCACAGCCGCGCTAGGAGGGACCAGGAGCAGCTCGGAATCCAGGCGGAACCCCCCCCCCCGCCGCAGTGTCATTTTAGTGGGGCATTTGTTTGACTCTTCTCAGTATTTGTATACTTGCTCTTTTAAGCTTTAAGCATTATCTTTTAATGGTATAAGGTGCCTAGAGAATGCTGGCGTAAAAACATTTTACATAAATACAGTCGGACCCCCGTATCCATTGGTTCATTTATCCACAGTTAGCAGAGGAAAAAAAATTAAACAATTCAGCAGCCACAAAGCAATCTATTGTTACAAACAGCAGCTGTAAAGCAAACAGCAGTTTGGAGGTGGGTGGGCAGGCGTTCTCTCTTATCGACGGTTTTCATTATCCACGTGAAAGCCTGGAAGCAAGCCCCATCGGATACTGGGGTCCTACTGTATATTCAATTTTAAACAACTTTCTGCTTTTAAAGAAAAAGGGAACATGCAGTGGGTTGGCAGGGGAGTTGCCATTTGCTTTCTCAACTTTCCCAAAGAGATTCTAGCACTTTCTAAATCTGGGCACCCAGAGGGCCAGCAGTCCTGCCCGGTTTTAACACTCGCCTCCTTCTCAAGCTTAGCTCTGCTGTCCGTCTTAGGGTGCAACGATACCCTAAGAAAGGGGTGCAGAAGGATGGACACCTCATACATGTTCATGGATGGAGCTTCCCTTTGTTTTCTTGATTCTGTGCAGAGGTAGTGGCTGTTTTTAATAAGTGCCGTCCAGGTGACCTTCAAGCGAAAGCTGAATAGACCCCAGGGACTTCCCTGGAGAGCTCTCTGTGCAGAACCGGGCCAACACGCCTTCTAATTGCCTCTCTGATATGTTTTTTTTCTTTTCTTTTCTCCGTTTCTAATTTACTGAGTGCTAAATACAAATATTACAACTTCCCCTCCTTGGGGCTGGTTTACGCAGGCAGCCCACGGCAGGGTATTGTCCTATTGTTTTCAGAGGGAAGCGAGGTCTGGAAATTAACCTGCCTTTCACCCCGATCAGTTGGTTTCACACCCTGTCCCTACTGGGGATTAGGAGAGGAATGGAGAGGGTAGAAAGAGGATGAACAAGGACCAGAAGAGAGAGAGAGAGAGAGAGAGAGAGAGAGAGAGAGAGAGAGAGCTGGGAGAAACAAGCAAGAAGGAAGCAGAAGACCAGGGTGGAATCAGAAGTTTGGAAGTTCACTTTTAACAAAACCTACCACCTTGTTGTTTGTTGCAACAGTTAAAACCCATTGGTTAATATCATCTTCAAAAGTACAGTACCTTGTTGCGTTTCCATAGCTCTTAAAAAGCACATCTGCTCCAAAGCACATCTGTCAAAAGGCCTTTGAACATGGCTGTTACCCCCCCACACACACACACACACAAAACCGCTTTAAAAATAACTAGGAAATCTGTAGTTTCTTGAGAGGCAGCATGGTATAGTGGTTGGAGTGATGGACAGTGCGGCCCAAGATAATTTGGGTCTTGAGACAAGCTTTAATTCAAAGGTGGAGAACCTTTGGCCTTCCAGATGTTTAGGACCGCAACTCCCACAGTCCTTGATCATGGGCAATATAGGCTTGGAGTTCTGGGAGTTGCGGTCCAAAACATCTGGAGGGCCAAAGGTTCCCCACCCCTGCTTTACTTTGTTGTTTTTATCTCTTTCTCAATTTGTTCACATTTATGCATGGATCAACATGTATAATGCAGGGCATGAGTAAAGTGGATAGAGGGACGCTCCTCTCCCTCTCACAAAATACAGTGGAACCTTGACTTACATGCTGCTTGACTTGCATCATATTTGACATGCATCAAGAAGGGGCCTGTTTGACTTGAGTCGCAGGCTTTGATTTACATCTCGGCTGCTGTCTCCAAACTGCTCCTGCCTTCTTCTTCTCCTCTGGCAGCGGCGGCTTCGGCGAGGCCAGCTCCGAGCACGTGGAGCTGGTCCTCGACCTCGCTGAAGCCGCCATTGCCACCAGAGGAGAAGAAGGGCCAGAAGCTCGGGGCTGGCCTCGCTGGTTAGACAGTCGGCTCAGTCTTGTAAAAAAAACTGGCTGCAGAAGTCTGGTCCACAATGGAAGCATTTTAGTTGGGGAGCTGTACAGTTGTGGGACTCTAATGGTAAGCATAGAGTTGTTCAGAACTTGGAACGTCAGGTTAAAAATCAGTAAAACTTAAATGTTAGACATTGTTGCTATGAACATTAAAAAGTGGAGGCATATAACTTGTGGACTATAATTCCACTGCCTCCTCCTCTCTTTGAAGAGACATTTCATTTACATCCCCGGAAGGAATCTCCTATCCCAGTCAAATTTGTGTTAAATTGTTGTTTTCGGGGGTCTTTTTCATCATCTGGAACGGATTAATCCACTTTCCCATTACTTTCTATGGGAAAAGTTCGTTTGACTTAAGTCATGTTTGACTTAAGTCTAGACCTCTGGAACGGAATAATGACGTAAGTTAAGGTTCCACTGTAACAGAACTAGGGAACATACACTCACATTGAGGGCTGGGAGAGTGAGAACAGACAAATGAAAGTGTTTTTGTTTTTTTTACCCAGCATGTTGTTAGTCTGTGGAACTCCCTGACACAGGATGTGGTGATGGCATTTGGCCAGGATGCCTTCCAAAGGGGATTGGACAGATTCCTGGAGGAAAAGTCCATCACATGATGGAGATGTGTCATCTCCAGGCTTAAAACCAGCGTACTTCAAGGGCCAGATGCAGGGGAGTGGTATCAGGAGACAGAGATCTAGTCTCGTGTGCTCCCAGACGCATCTGGTGGGGCCACTGTGAGATACAGGAAGCTGGACTAGATGGGCCTTTGGCCTGATCCAGCATGGCTCTTCTTATGTTCTTATGACTTAAGATTTAAATGGGTTTGTAGCTTGCTGGATTCTGGAACTCAGATTGCAAGTTAGCTGCATTAAGAATGGTGAGTTTTCCATTTTATTTGTGTAATAAGAGCAACTTGGAGTTCCATTACAAAAGAAATGCAGTGATCAGGAACCAAGAGCCTTTTTACACAACCCCTAAGATCCGCTGGTTCCTTAAATTCGGACCAGAGATCTTGGGGGTTGTTGCTCTTCCTTCCTCCCCACGACTCCGCACTTCCTTGCTTCTGTCTGCGTGAGGGGAGGGAGGGGAAAAAAAGCCTTAAAAAGGGACAAAAGAATAAAGCCTTACCTCCGGTGCCGATGGAAGTTGCTCCGACACCCCGGTCACTTCCTGGTTCCTCTTAAAGGGGCGGGACACAAAAAACAACAACAAAAAGAAGCGAGGAGAGCCCGGCAGATCCGCATAAAGGACTTGTCACCTTCTGAGAGCAGGTACTTGAAAGGTGCGCTGGGTCGCGCTTAGGTGGGCGGGGTCGCACTTAATTTTCTGTTAGCTCCGGAGCTGGTGGGGAAACAATTTTAAGCTCCGGAGCTGGGAGCCATTTGCAGCGGAGCTTAGGGGTCGTGTATAAACGCCCCAAGTCATTTTGCTGCTTAATGTTGTTTGTTTGTTTATCTCAGGCCTTTCCTATAGTGAACACAGTTCTTCTCTCTTGTGTTTACCTTCACAGCAGCCCGAAGCCATTCACCCAGTGATTTTTTAATGCCTGAGTAGAGATTTGAACCCTTATATCCTGAACAACAATATTTTTTTTAAAAAAAAAGCAATGGAGGATCAACAAAATATTCTAAAAAATGCTATTAACCAACATCTTTTGAACATTGCAACAAACAACACGGATATAGGACTTGTTACCTCCACAATAAAGTAGAAAAGATAAATTTATGACACGCTGCCTCCTCAGTCCAAACAAAATAAAATATGAAAACTAAGTCTGCCGCAGAAGTGTGGGGCACCCCTTCTCCTATATTTTAGCAATCCTCAGAATTAACAAAATAATGAGTTGGAAGAAGGCCGGTTGACAGCTAAGCTCAACCTATCTGCTTGTGGAGGTCATTACAACCAGATGTTTTCATGGTAACAAGATCTGATGGCTGTGAAACACAAAAACCTGATGTCTATCAGTGAAGATTTGCCACTGGAGCCCCATCGGAACCTCTGTGTTCAGTGGCAGTCAACCTTTGTTTTCCAAAGGTCTCCTCAATATCCTAGGCCAGTGTTGGCAAACCTATGGCACAGGTGCCAAAGGTGGCCCTCGGAACCCTTTCTGTGGGCAACCGACATTGCCCATTCACAGCCGCCTGCATTTAGGCTAAACTGCTTTATTGGCACTTTGCAAAAAATAATAATAATAATAATTAGAGGGTTTTGAATTGCAGTTTGGGCACTCGGTCTCTAAAAGGTTCGCCATCACTTCCCTAGGCCATGGGTGGTGCTTGACCCTTTTTTGAACTGACTGTCTTGAGCCAGCACTGCTTCAGGCGAAATCACAACCCAAAGCAAAATGTTCACCTTTTTGTTAAAGTCAAGAGGGATGTCAAATAAGGATAATAAATCTTTTGGGGGGGGGGGATAGAACAAGTGTGTGCAGAAAGGTGGAATATTTTTGAACCATTTCAAGCACCTACTGCTGTGGAGGACAATGGTTCTCTGCAAGCTATAAATCTTTGAAGCTGAGGGGAGCATAATTCTTTGGTACTTGGTTTATGTGCCTGTGCTGGATGGTGATACGAATAATGCCCCGTGACTCTCTCTCTCTCTCTCTCTCTCTCTCTCTCTCTCTCTCTCTCTCT
>JAHTLZ010000017.1:2725551-2755777 GCA_023846285.1 Phrynocephalus versicolor
TCTTCTTCTTCTTCTTCTTCTTCTTCTTCTTCTTCTTCTTCTTCTTCATGGTGGTGGTGGTGGTGGTGGTGGTAGTAGTAGTAGTAGTAGTAGTAGTAGTAGTAGTAGTAGTAGTAGTAGTAGTAGTAGTAGTAGTAGTCGTCGTCGTCGTCGTCGTCGTCGTCTAATCTAGCCATTGAAAGGAAAGGGGGTTGGTTTAAAATAATCCTATTTTAGGCCCTTTTCACACGACCCCTAAGATCCGCTGGCCACTTAAATTCGGACCAGAGATCTTGGGGGTTCGTTGCTCATCCTGCGTCCCCACCCCTCTGCACTTCCTTGAACCTGTCTGCGTGAGGGGAGGGAGAAAAAAGGCGACAAAAGAATGCAGGCTCACCTCCATTTGCCGGTCCAAGCCTCCCCATCGTCCTGATTCCTTCTCTTAAAGCGGCGGGAGGCAAAACAACAACAAACAGAAGCGAGGAGAGCCGGGCACTCACCAGATTTACATCCGGATCTGGGGATTTTCACCCTCCAAGAGCAGGTACATGAAAAGTGCGCTGGGACACGCTTAGGTGGGCGTGACTGCACTTAATTTCCTGCAAACTCCGGAGCTGGTGGGGAAACAATTGTAACCTCCGGAGCTGGCAGCCATTTGCGGCGGAGTTTATGGGTCGTGTACAAATACCCAAATTCTATGTAGCCTACATCAACACAGTATTTACACGAACTAATTAGAGGTGGGCATGAAACAGAAAACCGATGGTTCATTTCATTCTGTTTTTTTGGGGGGGGGGCTCAGTTCATTTGTTTCATTTCGTACAAATTTTTAAAACAAAAATTCATACAAACTGAACCAAAACAAACTGGTTCCGCTTACGTGGATGGTGGCGGGAGCAGCGATCCTGGCAGTGGCAATCTGAACAGCGGCCTGGAAAGCCCTGGCAATGGCCGTACCAGACGGCGGGAGGCCTCGCCGGGCAATGATAGGCCTCACCACTGCCTCCGGAGCCCCAGCAGCGTCTGCGCTGAGCGGCAGTGGAACGCACCGTGTCTACTTTGGAGGCCCAGCAGCGGCCACACCTGACGGTGGTGAACCACCACGGCGGCACCTCTGGAGGCCCAGCAGCGGCCGCGCCAGATGGCCTCGCCAGGCAGCGGTAGGCCTCACCGCCTCCTCCTGTATTAAGTGTCTGTTAATGAGAAAGGGGTAGAGTTTGGTGAACCTGCAGCTACTCTCCTCTGTGGGTCTTAGTATTTCTACTGCGTAGCAAAAGGGATTTTTTTAAACAACAACAACAACAGAAATTCAAAACTCTGCACCACATGTCAGGTTCAGGAGCTCCTGTTGGCAGGCATCCTTTGTCCAATCGATTAACGCAGCAGTAAAAATGTAATCCAGAGGATTTCCCTACAGCAAAAATGACGAACATCATGTTTAATCTTGGGGATTGGGAAATCCAGACAGAGTATATAGAATTAAGAAATTACCACAAATTGCTTCTGGATACAGGCTCGGCAGAGGGCTGAAGTCACTGCTTAAACCCTTTGGGACACCGCTAATTTGCCGAAGGTTGCAAATGTGTGAGTATCTGACTGAGTTCTCCATTTAACGACGTATTCCTCTAACAGGCTTGGAGAATCGTTGGGCTTGGATTCTAGGGGAAGGGGAGAGGAGCAGCAGGAGGAAGGCACAAATTCATCCTTCCCAGCTCCGAGGCCTTGGTCTTTGGGGTTAAAAACATTCCAAGAGTCTAAACTATTTGGGAGGAGAAAGGGCTATAAAAAGAAACGGTGAAAAACACCACTGGAACATATTTTAAAAAAGAAGAAGAAGAAGAAGAAGAAAGAAGAAAGCAAGGATGGAGGCAAGGAGAAGAACACAGCTGTGTTTCGGGTTCCAGTTCCCAGGTGATGTCAGGACTGGCGCTTGGCCAACGTTGGCCCCGCGGAGACTGTCTTTGTGGGTTCAGCACGGAGTCTTTTTCCTTCCTGAGATTTGGGGACACCTTCCTGTCTCAGGGAAGGCAGCCAAGAATTATTCCAAGGATTTTTGAGAACAGGAAAAGAGAGAGGGAGGGAGGGAGAGGCAGAACGCACTGGCGGCAGGGGGGAGAGGGAGTGTCCCTGAGCATCAATATTTTGAATCTTCAGCCCCAATGACAGTGCCAGTCTTTTATATTTTATTTAATTTCTGCTCCCATGACTGGAGCAACTCAAGATGGTTGAGTCTAGAAGATGCTCTGTATAGGTCCCACGGCATCACAATATCATGTCGGTCTTGGGCATTGTGGGACATTAAGATGGCAGCCCACCACCCACGGCTTCTGCTCCTACTGTTCACCACTGAGCTTTGTTGCTGTGACCCATCAAAAGAAAACCCTGCCTGAACACTCCAACCTCAAAGCCTTCCTGAACAGAGAAATGTTCTCAGAGACTAAGAGATCTCATGGGACTTATTTCCAGGCTACACCGATGCGAATGCCCATTTTTGCAGTCGATAATTTATTATTAGCATAGAGGTGATGGGTGACGAATCTTGTTGATGCAAAAGATAGGCTAGGTATTTGACAGCATACCAACATCAGAAAAGAGCTGAGGGTCACAACGATGTAGTGTGTCAATAAATATTTCAATCTAACCCATTACACTTGTTTTCCTTGGGAAAGAAACCTCCAAAGGGTGCACTGAAGGAAAGAGGAGCTGTGTGGTCCAAACAAAATAAAATACAAATACAGTACAAAAGTAGGAGATACTTTTACAAGCATTCGTGGATCAAAACACCACTTCATCAGGTTTGTGCTACTCTAGTACCAAGTCCAAAACGTCAATTCTGAACACATATGGCGAGATAGATATTGCCTGGCCAGTTGCTCTTAGATGTTAAATCCAGCTGTTCTGGGCATAATGAAGTTTCGCCAAAAGTTAGTAGATAAGGAGCTAAACACGAGTCAACAGTATGATCCAGCAGCAAAAAGAAGTTAGGCTAATACTAGGCTAATTATACCAGGTTGCTTTGCCTTGGTCAGACCTCACTTTGAATATGGTGTTCAGTTCTGAGCCTCATGGTTTGAAAACACATCAACTGAGTTGGGATGTGGTCAAAAGAAGGCAAGTAGCTGGAGGAAAGGTCTGGGAATCCAGCCCTATGAGGAACAGCTGAGGGGGTGTGGGCATGCTTAACCTGGTGAAGAGAAGCCCAAAAGATCCACACACCGGATGTCTTGGAATATCTGAAGGGCAATTAAAATGACCTCTATTTTTAAAAACAGATGGAATCATAGAATCATAGGCTCATAAGATTCATAGAATCTTAGAGTTGGAAGAGATCTCAAGGGCCATCCAGTCCAACCCCCTGCCATGCAGGAATCCCCATCATAGTATTTCCGACAGGTGGCCAACCAGCCTCTGCTTAAAATCCTCCAAAGAAGGAGACTCCACCACCCTCTGTGGCAGCTTATTCCACTGCCGAACAGCTCTAACCGTCAAGATATTCTTCCTATAACATTCAAATGGAATGTCTTTTCCTTGAGTTTGAAACCATTGTCCCATGTTCTAGACTCTGAAGCCATGGAAAACAAACCTGTTCCCTCTTCAGTATGACATCCTTAAAAATATTTAAACATAGCTATCATATCCCCCTTCAGCCTTCATTTTGAAAGGCTAAACATTCCCAGTTCCCTAAGCTGTTTCTCATAAGACATTTTTTCCAGACCTTCAACCATCCTGGTCACCCTCCTCTGTACCTGTTCGAGGCTGTCAACATCCTTTTTAAATTGAGGTGCACAGAACTGGACACAGTACTCCAGGTGGGGTCTGACCAGAGCAGAATAGAGTGGTACTATCACTTCCCTTGATCTAGACCAGTGGTTCTCAACCTGTGGGTCCCCAGATGTTCCTGGACTGCAATTCCCAGAAACCCCTTCCAGCACAGAGAGTGGTAGAGGCTTCTGGGAGTTGCAGTCCAGGAACATCTGGGGACCCACAGGTTGAGAACCACTAATCTAGGCACTATGGTTCTGTTGATGCAACCAAGAATCGCATTGGCTTTCTTGGCCGCTGCATCACACTGCTGACTCATGTTTAATTTGTGGTTCACCAAGACTCCCAGATCCCATTCACAGGTACTATTTGTATACAGATGGAGCTGTTGAACAGTTGAATGGACAACCCTAAACAGAGGTGGGCTCTGGGCTCCCCTTCACTGGACAACAAAGGCTGCATGACCACGGTGTGTTGGCTGTTGGTGTCCTGCTTTGGCAGGGGGTTGGTCTAGATGACCCTCAGGGACCCTTCTCTCATTCAGTCTATGATTTGCAAGCTGTGCGGAAGCAGAAGAGAACAACGACACCTCCTTTGTTCCCCACAGAGAACCAGAAGGAATCCCTCCCCCTTCCTATTCTTAAATTCTGTGCTCCATTGGAGAATCCTGTCCTTTCCTCAGTTCTCTGCCCCCTAACAACCTCCCCGCCCCCCTCCCAGTTTTGATTTATGGAGCTGACGGCTCTCCACAGCTGCGAGGGAAAGTCCCCGGTGGGGTCTGGGTGGGCAGGGAGCAGTTTGTTCTCAGTGTGTCTAATCCGTCCCAGACCCCAATAAACAGCCGTGAGAGCCTTTTAAAAACATCAGATCCCAGCCACTGGGCTTTACTGGGGAGACTGGAAAGGGCCACTGTGCTCTGTAAATAAAGATCTCAAGACTGGAGATGCTGTTGTTGTTATTTTAAAAAGCCAGGCTGTTTTCTTTGAAAGAACTGTGATCTTGTGATGGAAATGGTCACATTTTCTTTCCAAGATATAGTGGGCCCTCATAAAACAAATGGTTTGTATAACATGAAATCTGTACAACATGAAAAATTCCAGAGATAGGGGAAATTTGTTTAACAGAATCGCTTATGGGCGAATCCATGCAACATAAAAATGGTCGCAATTAGGGATTACTCTGTTTTCAATGCATTCCTATGGGAAATTTGTATAAAGGGAAATTTGCTGAACATAAATTCATTTGGAACAAATTAATTCCTTTATACAAGGAACCACTATATTTGCAGCTCCTCACAGCAGCCTACAAGATCTGGGTTCTTACCAGCAATGGTGCCTGTTCGAAATGCCCATTTAAAATGCCTCCTAAATGCCCCCTCGAGGACAGTGGCAAATGGGGCCATTCACATGAACCAGTCTAGCTTAATGCTTATTTTATTTTATTTGGACGACACTCAGATTCACACCCTCTTGAGCAGGACTTCCTGGTTAAAATAATCTGGGTCCATAGCATGGGGTGGGAAGGAACAGAATTCTTGGCGAGGATCCTGGTCAGATGCTGGAAAAAAGAAGTGCTTGAACAGGCCGATCTTGTCCAGTTTTGGAAGCAAAGTATAATACATAGAGTCAGATGTAGAGATGGGCGCGAAATGAATTTGTAATTCATTTCATTATTCGTTATTCGTTTCATTGCGGAATGAAACAAAAGATCAACAGACACATCAAAGAAAAACAAGGTAAAACAAAACGGAAATTTCCGTTTTGTTCACTTCATTTTTCGTTTTCCCATAGGTATCCATTGAAGCAATGCATTTGTCAGAGTATGTGCTATTTGATCAGCCAGCAGAAGCAATATTTACTGAATAAATAGTTAGCCAGAGACAGAGTTTTCTTAAAAACAAACAGCTATATTACAAACTGTACAAAAATATAACACAGCATCACAGAACTTATACAAAATTCAACAAAGCATAGAGGGAAAAGTCACATTAGTACATTTATACAAACTTCAACAGCATAACAGCATAACAACATACATTACATTGACAAAATATATGACAGAGAAACAAAGTGGGTGCCTTATTCACGGAAGGCCCAATGAACAATGATTTACAGAACATTTTATACATGTGTCTGTCCAATCATAAATGACATTACCTCATACCTATTGCAACCCCTTGCATCAGCCAAAATTCATTATGTTAATTCTTAACATCTGTACTCCATTATAAAAAAACTATACATTGAGTCACTGTGACTTTGCACTTTTACAGACTCCATCTTTAAATCAATTAAATACATATCAGATCTATATAGAACATCCTGTCTAATACATGTATTTCACTAACTAATGTGTGTTGTGTCGTTACAGTCATGACCGACTCTTTGTGACTCCATGTCCATTGAGTTTTCTTGGCAGGAATACTGGAGTGGTTTGCCAGTTCCTACTCCAGGCGCCTACAGCAGTGCTCCCCAACCTTTTTATCCCCGCGGACCGGTAAATGTTTGATAATTTTTCCGTGGCCCGCTTGTTTTGATTTAATAATTTTGATTTAACCTCCGTTTCCCCCCTCCTTCGTCTCCGAAACCGCCTTCGCCTTCCGAGTCCCAACCACCCACCTCACCCCCCCTCCTCCTGTTGTGGGCCTGCCTCGACGGGCCCAACCGGCCCCCCGCCTGCCACCAGCCTCACCCCGTAGCCTCTCCACCGGCAGAGGATGAATCCTTCCCCCCCACCCCCCACCCCCGCCAACCCCTGCTGGGAGAGGCCGTTTCCCCGCTTCTCCTCCTCTTCCGAGCCTCCGCGTCCACCGGGCTCCGCCTCTTGAGGGCTGGGACTGGGGCGGGGTGGGGGGGCTTGCTGCCAATCCGCCGGGAGAAAGCGGGGCTGGCTTGCACTGCCCTCCCTCCCTCCCTCCCTCCCTGCTGCTGCTGCTGGGCAGCAGGATCCCAGCAGGGCGGCGCCTCCTCCTCCTCCATCGTGCACGCGGCCAGCAAGAGAGGCAGGTGGGCCGGAGGGTGGGCGTGGCTGTCCGGAGGGGGGGGGGTGCCGCGATCCAAAGCCATTCCGGCAAGCCCGAAGGAGGGAGGAAGGGAGGGCTCGCCCTCCGTCCGTCCGTCGACGGGGGTTGGGGGGGCAGCAGACGGAGGCGGAGAAGGGAAGAGGAGGAGCTGCGCACCCGCAGCAAGCAAGCCGGCCGCGGAGTGGGGTGGGTGGGGGTAGGTGGGGGGGGAGAGCTACTGGGGCTTCTTCTTCACTCCCCAAACCTGAAGGAATGAACTCCAGGGCAACCTTAGATTTTCAAGGGTCCAGAAGCGCGTGGTGTTTTACTGCCACAGGGGCCAGGCTGGAGCGACTTCTCCATCGGTGCTGAGCCTGGCGTCCCTGCGGTTAAAAACCGATCCTATGTATCTGTCGGGGCGATCCGTCCCTCAGAAGCTGAGGCCCACCCTTCGGTCTCTTCTTGAATGTCACGCCTACCTCCGCTCGCCTCCCACCGAGTCCCAAAGCCTGCTGGCCTTTCGCCGCTAACGCACTGGGCACTGGGCACTTACCCAGCAGCTCCAGGGTCCCGTGGAGAAATTTCCAGCCCGCCACTTGCGGGGTTGCCCCCAGAGCCCCCGGACGCCATGCCTGCCCAGCAGGTGGACGGGGCTACGGCACCACCAGCGGAGCCACAAGGAGGCTGCCATCTTCCTCTCTCTCTCGCTCTCTCTCTCTCTCTCTCTCCCCCCTCTCCCCCTCTGGGCCCCACCTGCGCTTGCTGGGGCTGCCCCTCGGAGTGCCTGAAAGGAAATCGCCGCCGCTGCGTGCAGGCGCCTCCGTGGTCGCCCCGACCCCCCCCCCAAAAAGATAAACACCGACTGCTCCTCGTGGAGCAAAAGGAAAGAAAGCGCTGAAAGGAAGGAGTGCCATAGAATCCCTGAGCTAGAAACGCTGCAGTGCCAGCGCGTGAAAGGCGGGCAATCCCCCAGAGGAAGCTGCCTAACAAACGCGTCTCCACGTTACAGGAGGCTGTACACGCGTCAGATTTCCACCTGCCTGCGGCCCGGTGCCGATTGATCCACGGACCGGCACCGGTCCACGGCCTGGGGGTTGGGTAACACTGATGTAGCGCCACTAGGTGGCCTTATGGCGACGGAACAATTATGCTGCGGATTAATTGGTACCCCGTGGCCCGTGTACAGGGAGTTCAGAGGCAACAGAAGAATCAACTGAAACCCTACAGCACCTGGTGTTCCCTGGTGGTCGCCCATCCAAGTACTAACCAGGGCCGACCCTGCTTAGCTTCCGAAATCAAGCAAGATGGGATATGCTTAGGTCATCTAGGCAGCTCCCATTAACTAATATCTGACAGCATTCCTGTGTGTCAGGATCAGAGCCATGCCTGCTCCTTGGAAGCTTGCGAGACCAGGTCCTTCCCCTGCGCTATGGTTAGCCCTTCAAGAGCAGCACCTGCGCTGGCTCAGTTTGGGGCTGTTTCAGGAGCAGCCTTTCCCCATGAATCTTGCCTCACTAGCAACAACTTTCTCTGGACCTGCTGTTGCTTTTCTCCTGCCACCTTCCTCTCTGCCAGTGTGTTGTTCCTGCCTTGCCAACCCTGCTGTTCCGGACCTGCCTCTCCAGACCCCCTTAGATCTACCCTGTTTCCCCAAAAATAAGATATCCTCCAAAAATAAGACCTACTTACAGTTTTTCCTCTCAATGAAATATAAGGCATCCCCCTGAAAATAGGGCCTCCCCGATAACAAGCTAGCAATGTGTACTGTATTCTTCTTCATGGAAAAATAAGACCTCCCCTGAAAATAAGACCTAGCGCATCTTTGGGAGCAAAAATTAATATAAGACACTGTCTTATTTTCGGGGAAACACGGTAGCTCCTAGGTACTGCTCCCTCCGGCCTTGACTCCTGGACTGCTCGATTACTCTTTGCCTCACGCTCTGACTTGGTCTTTGCTTGGACTTGCTGCAGGCCCCTTCTTGAACTGGGTCCTGGTGCTTATCCTGCTGGCTCTTCTCCCTCTCACAAAATACCAGAACTAAGGGACATCCACTCAAATTGAGGGCTGGGAGAGTGTGAACAGACCAAAGAAAATATGTTTTTACCCAGTGTGTTGTTAGTCTGTGGAACTCCCTGCCACAGGATGTGGTGATGGCATCTGGCCTGGATGCCTTCAAAGGGGGATTGGACAGATTCCTGGAGGAAAAGTCCATCCCAGGTTATAAACCATGATGGAGATGTGTAATCTTCAGGCTTAAAACTGGGTTACTTCAAGGGCCAGATGCAAGGAAGTGGGATCAGGAGACAGAGATGTAGTCTCCTGCGCTCCCAGAGGCATTTGGTGGGGCCATTGTGTGATACAGGAAGCTGGACTAGATGGGCCTTTGGCCTGATCCAGCAGGGCTCTTCTTATGTTCTTATGACACTATGGGGGAAAGCCGGCGGTTCCTATCCTCAAATGCAGGGAAAACTGCAGGTGCTTTTTTCCTTCCAAAGGCACCACCAATCAGCTGTAACGCGGGGCTTCGGCAGGAAAAGTAGTTTTAAAAGCTCGCCCTTCCCCCCACCCAATCAGGTGCAATCAGCTGGGGGATTTAAAACACACACACACACACACACACACACACACACACACGCAACCCGGCCCACGGGCCAGGTTAGAGGTTTTGCAGGCTGCTTTAAGAAAGGAAATCTGAGCCACTCGCCCATGCAAACAGCAAGTGGGTGCATCTGCTCATTAATGTCACACTCATTGGCCATGCAGGCTCAGGTATTTAATTACGTGTAGGGGCTTTTGGAAAACATGTCAAGGCAGTGTTCTTCCACCAGAAAAATGAGGACATGCCATCTTTTTTATTTTTATTTTTTCATTTAAAAAACATCAAAAAGATATACATACGAAGAAAAATAAAAAAGGAAAAAAGAAATAAACAAAAAGTAGAAATAGTACACATATACACATGCCACCTAAAATTTCCCTCATGTGCTTGCTGAGAATAGTGAAAACAGGTGGTGCTCTGAGGCAGAACTTGAGGTAGAGTTTTTGAGAAGAGAGTTTAGTTAGTTAGTTAGTTAGTTAGTTAGTTAGTTAGTTAGTTAGTTAGTTAGTTAATTCACACGTTTTTGCCCTGTTTTCTCCTTTAAAAGGATCAAAGGCAGCTTCCGTCATTAAACGTTACTCCTCCCAGACCTCCATAATCCAGCATGGCTTTCCACCATTTAAAATTCCAACCACAACATCCAATAATCTCTGCCCTGGTTTGTGTTAAATATATTGCAAGCTACACACGATTCCTTTGAGAGGTCTGGGCTGGGAAGGAACTGCGGGGAATGTGGATCAACTGAGCGGCTGTTGGTGAGATTCTTTTTCCTGCCATTTCCTAGTCAGGGTTCAGTTCGTGTTGTGTCCATGTCAGAGCTATGGAGTCAGAAGTGAAAGTTAAATGTTCTGTCTGGAGATGGGCATGAATCAGAAAAATCGTGATTCATTTTGATCCGTGAATCCGTGATTCATCAAGGCTGACAATCACAAATAACAAATTTATGATTCCCTCCCCCCCGATGAATCAATTTATAAATTCATTTTCTTTTACTTAGAAAAACTGTAGAAAATGCTCCCAAGGCGCCCAAAGATACCAAAACTGCAGGGATAAGAACATAAGAAGAGCCATGCTGGATCAGGCCAAGGGCCCCTCTAGTCCAGCTTCCTGTATCTCAAAGTGGCCCCACCAGATGCATCTGAGAGCGCAGGAGACTAGATCTCTGTCTCCTGATACCACTCCCCTGCATCTGGCCCTTGAAGTACCCCGGTTTTAACCCTGGAGATTACACATCTCCATCATGGTTTGTAACCTGTGATGGACTTTTCCTCCAGGAATCTGTCCAATCCCTTTTTGAAGGCATCCAGGCCAGATGAGTTTAATGTTGTTATAATAACTGCAGTATATATACCTCCTGATGCAAACACTACTACAGCTATGGGTCACCTGCTAACTGCTATTAGCAAACAGCAGCAGGCTTACCCAGACGGAGCTCTGGTGGTTGCAGGTGATTTTAATCAAGCCAATTTAAAGACTGTTCTCCCTAAGTTCTATCAGTATGTTGACTGTCCCACCAGAGGGAAAAATACCTTAAGAATATAAGAAGAGCCATGCTGGATCAGGCCAACGGCCCATCTAGTCCAGCTTCCTGTATTTCACAGTGGCCCCACCAAATGCGTCTGGGAGTGCACGAGACTAGATATCTGTTTCATGATATCACTCCCCGGCATCTGGCCCTTGAAGTACCCCGGTTTTAAGACTGGAGATTACACATCTCCATCGTGGTTTATAACCTGTGATGGATTTTTCCTCCAGGAATCTGTCCAATCCCCTTTTGAAGGCATCCAGGCCAGATGCCATCACCACATCCTGTGGCAGGGAGTTCCACAGACTAACCTTGGACCAAGTATATAGTAACATCATGCATGGATACAAGACTAAGCCTTTGCCCAATATAGGACAGTCAGATCATATATCTCTGTTCATGATTCCATCATACAGACCTCTCGTAAATAGAATCAGACCATCAACCAGAGAAATACGAGTGTGGCCAGCAGGTGCATCTGAGCAACTTCAAGACTGCTTTAGGAGCACTGAATGGGCACTGTTTGAGGAGGACAATGTTGATACATATACCTCGACAGTACTGTTCTATATCAAAAGCTGCATTGATGTTGTCACTACCACCAGACAAGTACGGGTGTTTCCTAACAACAAGCCCTGGCTAAACAGAGATGTGCGCCTTCTGTTAAAGGCCAGAAATGCTGCTTTTCACTCTGGTGATGCACTACAGTACAGAGAGGCCAGAGCTAAATTGAAAAAGGGCATCAGAGATGCCAAAGCTATGTACTGTCGGAGGATTGAACATCATTTTGAGAGCTCTGATCCTCGTCGGGTATGGCAAGGTCTGTCTTGTTACATAGGTAACTAACAGAAATAAAGATGGGCACAAATTAAAAAAACAAATTGGAAAATGCATTCCAAAAATATCGCTAAATTCATTGATTCGTCTTTGTACAAATCAATATGAGTTGGGGATGCAAATATATTTATGTATTTATTTATTTTTGCAATTTTGGAAGCTGGTTTCAGCAAACCCAATCTTCACCAAATTTTGAAGGGCTGTAGAAGAGTGTTAGGGGAAGAGGTTCTGCAATATGGGTGTACAGTGGTACCTTATATAAAGGAATTAATTGTTCCAAATGAAATTATGTTTCGCAAAATCTCCTTTATACAAATTTACAATAGGAAATTAGGAATACATTGAAAACAGGTGAGAGGGTGTAGGTTTGGGTGGGTGTATGTTTGGTTTTACGTCAGTTTTTTAAAAATGGGTACAAGTGCTGTTGGACGAGAGAAGGTAGGAGTATGTGTATGGATGCTTGTTTCTTAAATGGTAGTTTTATGTCTTGGAATTTTTATATTTGGAGTGAGTGATGCGCAGACTGGATGACACTTTTTTAATTTGGTTGTATTTGTACAATGACAATAAAGTGTTATTCTGTTCTATGAATGAATGACCTCCATTAATTCATACCCTACATACTGGTCTTGCAGATTATGGCCAGTCTTGAGGTCCCTGGAAATTCCCCATTCTTGGTGTCCTCTGGTGCTCTCCCTGCTGGCGGTCAGCTCTTAATGGCCTCTTCAGCTTCTCTGGGGGGATGATCTATTTCCATAACTGGGAAGAGAAGATCCCAGGCCAGGCTCTGGATGCCTCTTCCAGCCTATAAAAGGGAATGGTGCATGTTTATGAGGAAATGAATCCCCAGCTTCCTGGCTCTGCAGCTGGCCTGGACAAACCTCTGACTCATCCACTCGGTTGCCCTCACCTCCCGGCACCTTCCCCAGGCGGATCATCGGGCAGGCCCCTTCCCACACCAGCCGGCATCAAAGAGATGTGTGCGTGCCATGTCAGTGCAACCTCAAGCAAAGAAGAGGGGCACAAACCCCCTCATGACACTTTGTTGCTGACACCCCCTGCAAACCAAGAGGCTTGTTGTGCAGAAAGTTCTCTTGGGGATGTCCGTCAAGATTCTCAGTCCTCCAGGGGAGTTTATCTGGAAGTTGAGTCACGGCTACTGTACTTCTTTTTCTTGAGAGACAGAAACCTTTCACGGCTCATCCAATGAAGCTGTTTGGATGAGCAGCGAAACGTTTCTGTCTCTCAAAGAAAAGAAGTCCAGTAGACATGACTCAACTTCCAGATTCACTTGGGAATATTTCTTTTTCTGCAGTTGTGGTTTTAAAGATTAGTTTTCAACGGACAGAGAGCTATGGACCTGACTGCAGATCCAGGGGTTGGGAGTTTAATGCCCCTCCTAGGAGAAGAGCCAGCCCGGGTGGCTTTGGGACAGCTGAACTGTCCCAAGGCATCCCTAGGAGAATGAAATGGAAAACCACTTTTGATTACTGTACCTGGAAACCCCTGAAAAGGGTCTCCGTAAGTCAGAACTGATTTGGCCACACATTGTTATTATTTCAGGTCATCAACACATTCTGGAAGTTGTAGTCCCAGTTTTGGAAGAGGTGAGTTTAAAGAGCTGGCCACCAGGCAAACACCAGGCCCTCCATATACTGTGGGACAATTTTTCCAAGATGTGATGACCTCAGGTAAGTGTAACAGCTGATGGCAAGCAAGGATT
This sequence comes from Phrynocephalus versicolor, assembly GCA_023846285.1. Lineage (NCBI taxonomy): Eukaryota > Metazoa > Chordata > Lepidosauria > Squamata > Agamidae > Phrynocephalus > Phrynocephalus versicolor. Next base: position 2,738,979 of record JAHTLZ010000017.1, read on the forward strand.
CACCCCCTCGAACTTGAAAATTAACTTCCCTCTCCCACCCTTCATAAACAAAATCTGGTTAAGGGGATATAAAGACAGCTCTGTTAAACTTGACAAAAGGTTTGTCTAACCAAGTATCCCATTTAGAATCATACAGTTGGAAGAGACCTCAAGGGCCATCTAGTCCAGTGGTTCTCAACCTCTGGGTCCCCAAATGTTCCTGGACTGCAACTCCCAGAAATCTTGGCCAGCTCAGCTAGTGGTGAAGGCTTCTGGGAGTTGCAGTCCAAGAACATCTGGAGACCCACAGGCTGAGAACCACTGATGTAGTCCAACCCCCTGCCATGCAGGAGCCCCCAACACAGTGCTCCTGACAGATGGCCATCCAGCCTCTGCTTAAAAACCTCCAAAGAAGGAGACTCCACCACCCTCCTTTGTGGCAGCATATTATTCCACTGCCGGACAACTCTAACCATAGAAGATGCCCCTGAGAAACCAAAGGGAGGGATGAAGTATTCACAGAGAGACTGCCTCTGAATCTGGAGGTCCAATCACTCCCCCAAATGAACGACCTGTTCTCTGTGAATTTGCTGTCAAAACAGTGATCATTGTCATCATTGTCACACCTGAGTACTCGGTTTGCATATTGCTTAAAGAAACACTTCCTTTCGCTTGGCCAGAAGCGGTTGGCTTTCTAGGGTTTCCCCAATTTGGGCTGGATTCACAACTCCCATCATCCCCTGTCAGCAGGTGCTAGACTACACTTGCATACTGCCTGGGCTGGTGGTGGAAACTGTAGCTTGACATAACTGGGGGGGGGGGCAGACTGGTAAATAGGACTCCACAGTTGCAAAGGAGAAACCCCTACCGATGACGTAGAGAAAATATTAATGGTATTAGGGGAAGAAATCCCCAATAGTGGTGGGTCTAGCGACTGGAATTTTTAAATGGTTAAAAAACTGCGGAAAGGTTGGTCTCTAAATCCTGCACTCTCTGGTGTGTCGACCTAAAAACATTCTAGAAGTTCTCATGCATTGAAGAATATGGGCCACGTGTTGACGCTTCCTGTTGCATCTGCTATCCTGTCTGTTTGTAGAGAGCTTATCCACATTCTCTCTGCAATGGGGAGGGTCTCATATGTGCCTAGATTGCAAAAAGGTTCTGTGAACAAACCAGGCCAAGGCAGAAAGTCACACAGGGGTTGAGAAAAATATCTTTATTTATTTATTTTTTTTCAAGCCTGCTGAATCAAGAAACAATAATTACAACCGTCATCCCGCAGAATCCAAGAAGGAAGAAGCTCTGCCTTGACCAAGCCCCGCACTTCTGCGCTGTGCTTCCGGAGGGAGGACGGGGACCCCGCGTTGGCCACCGGCACAGCCAACGCCTGCCAGACCCTAGTCCTTGCCACGGGTCCAGAGGAAGGGAGGTTGGTTTGGTTTTTCCTGGAGGCTGCTCCTGGTCCTCCTTGCCTTGCAATCAAATTGAGGGCTGGGGCAACTTCCACCTTCTTCCCTGTCTCTCCACAGAGTCTATCCCAGTGGGGGGGGATTCCCCTTCAACGTGGGGCTTCCTATCCGTTACCACCAGGCATGCCCCTGGTTTCCATTCCACCCTGACCCCAGTCCTGTCTGGGGACGTGTCACCCAGTTCTCTCTTGAGGCGTGACCCCCATTTTGCCCCTGGCCTCTTAGACTGTCACTGAGCTCATCTCTGGAACATCTTCAGGCGGTTCGCGCCTCTGGCCTTCAAGCAGTTGTTGCTGCCAACATCTCGCCGGCTGATCTGTGAAGTGGGGGGCGGGGAGAGAGAGAGAGACCTTTGGTGAATGGCTTTTCCTCCAATAAGCTCAAGACAACCTACACGGCAATCCTCTTCCTCACTTTCGCAACAACCCTGCTAGGTGGGGAAAGTGCCAGGAAAAGCCGCATGGTCCTCAAAACAATACAGATGCAAGAGCAGGTGGCACCTTGTTTGGATCGTGAAGAAAATAAAATAAAGGTCCAGCAAAGGTATCCATCCCCACTTACTCAGTAAGTCAGGTTCACAGCACTGGCATAGCTAGAGTTTGGAGCGCCCGGGGACAAAGTTAGGTTTAACGCCCTCTCTTTCCCCCCAACCGTATCTCACCCACCCTGCAAGGGGTGGGGCAGATTCTCAGGTAACAGCAGGGGAGGGGAGAAGGGTCCCTCTTTCTCACACAGTCTTTGAGGTTCCCCCGGACAAGGTTCGTCTGTGCAAACCACAGAGTGCGCAGGTAGTGCCAAGGGTGTTTTTTCCCAAGCATCACCTCTGTAGCATGCTTCCCCCTCCTCCTTTCCCCCCAGGCTTGGCGATTGTTAGCCTGGGGAAAGGAGGAGAGGGAAGCAGGCGAATGGATTTTTTCCCCCAAGAAACACCTCTGTTGCACACTTCCCTCTGCTCCTTTCCCCAGGCTACCAATCGCCAAGCCTTAGCAGGGGTGTGGGGAAGGAGGAGTGGGGAGCAATGAACAGAGGTGCTGCTTGAAAAAAAAATTGCTTGCTTCCCTCTCCTCCTTTCCCCCGACTAAGGATCGCAAAGCCTTAGCGGGGCGAAAGGAGGACTGCTGGCAGGATGGCGCGTGGCTTCCTCCCCCTGTTCCCCCTCCAGGCGCCCCCAGATTGTTGCATGCCCCGGGGCAAATGCACTCTTCCACCCCTCCCTAGTTACGCCAGTGGTTCACAGAAATCAAGGCTGAGAATGAAATCAATCTGAGAAGAACCTGAGTGAGCCTGACAGCTGACTGGAGAACTGAACCTTGATTTGCCCAAAGCTGGATCAATGAGTTTACTTGAAAATAAGTGAATATAGAAGGAAGACAAAAAAGGACCCAATGCTCCTGTCTTCTTACTGATGAGCTTCACAAACCATGAATTTGGTACATTGAAAACATCAACAACCCACAAAACTTTGATAATGCTAATTTATATTCCACACCTAAACTAGTCCAGTAGTATTTAGTATTCTACCTGCCGGACCCATCCAAATTATTACACAGAGGTATTTCCCATCAGCTGCTACCGTAGCCATTCTGGGGAGATGCTGGCATTGAACCATCATGCTTTGCAAGGGTTTCCCTCACTACGCTACTACAGCCACTTTCTTTGTTTTAACCTAAAATGTCTAAATGGCTCGGGTCCAAGCTAACTAAAAGAGCACACTGGTGAGTGTTTAGGAATTAAGCTCAGATGTGGGGACTTTTCTCTCAGTCCCGCTGCCTTCACAGGGGTGTTTGGTGGTGACACAGGAGAGGGCATTATCTGTGGCTGCTCCCTCCCACCGGAGGCCCACCTGGTCCCATCTTTGCTGTCTTTCTGTAAGCAAGAAAAGCACTTTCTGTTCAGGCAGGCTGTTCCTTGATGAATGGCAACCTGATAGTTTTTTTTTAAACGTACATTCTATTCTGTGCTGTCTTTCCGGAAACAGGCAAAGACCTTTCTCTTCAGGCAAGCTTTCCCTGAATGATGGAATACCTATTATGTGACTTTTATATGAACATACCATACATGATCACATAGACTTTGTGTTTATAGACTTTGTGGTTGCATTAATGTAATGTTGTCTGTTAATGCTGTAAGATGTCCCTCAATTCCCTGTTCTCATGACTTGAATATGTCTTAATTGTATCGGACTGTATATTGTCCCTCATTACTGTAAGTCCTTTTTCAAGGAGAAAGGTGGGGTAAAAATACTCTAAAATAAATGTGTTTTTAGTATTGATTTTACTGATGATTTTGAATATACTTGTTTAACTCTTTATTACTATCTGTTTTTAGCTTTTTAAATAGTACCCTTTAATTGATGTAAACCACCTTATAATAATAATCTGAGAACTGCAGAGCTGAATTAGGTCCAGCCTCTGTTCAAGGAGGCCCACTGGGGAATTGAACACACAACCTCTGGTTCCACAGTCAGATGCCTAAACCACTGAGCTATCCAGCTGTTTATCGGCTCCTTTTGAGGAGAACGTGAAGTAAGGAAATTTTAAATAAATAAATAACAAATGATATTTGTTGCTCCTGTTGCAATAGCCTAGTTCCCAGCGAAGGCGCTCTGCTCTGGCCGTTGTGTTCATTCCCCCACCACCAACCTCAGAGGAAAGAATGCTATCATCATTTGAAGCTGCGTTCAGATCAGGTCCTGGGTTTGGACAACAAAAGCCAAGCAAAAAAAGCAAAGTGTTCTGCTTATATATGGCCCCATACCACTTCAAGTAGTCTCTGGGCGGTTTACAATTTTTAATTACAGTCTGCAGGATACACACTGCCTCCCTGCCGCTCGCAGCAATCTGGGTATTCATTTTACCAACCTCGGAAGGATGGAAGGCTGAGTCAACCTTGAGCCGGCTACCTAGGATTGAACCCCAGATCATGAGCACAGTTTTACCTGCAGGACAGGCATTTAACCACTGCACCACAAGGCTCTTATAGTACTCAGCTATTTGGGGAGGCAATGTGTAGCGTGCATAAGTAAAATTCAAAACAGTCAAGACGTTGGCATTATGGGATGGTTTGTAAACAACATGCTTTGCTTTGATTAGTTCATGCAAATACTGTGTTAATGTATGCTACATAGAATTTGTGTTAACTAAAATAGGATTATTTTAAACCAATCCCCTTTCCTTTCAATGGCCAGATTAGACGACCACTACTACTACTGAGTCAACCATGAGCCTGCTACCTGGGATTGAACCCCAGGTCGTGAACACAGTTCGACTTCCAGTACAGGCATTTAACCCACTGTGCCATGAGGCTCTCAGAATCCCCCCACCCCACCACAGGCTGTGTGGATACAGTTCCAGGCTGTGTGATGAAGGGCCATGAGACCCTTAGTGTAGGATTTCCTGGCTGATTCCCACGACCAACACCAGGCTACGTGTCCTTGCTTAGAGTGGCCTCAACATGGGTTGACCTAGGAAAGGTCACGATGCCATCACCGACTGGGGAATAATCAGAAGCTGGAGCAGTCGGGAATCTGAGCCGGCCTCCATGCTGAGGCATGGCTTAAGCCAGGCATGTCCAAACTTCAGCCCTCCAGATGTTTTGGACCACAACTCCCACAGTCCTTTGCCATTGGAAATATAGGCTTGGAATTCTGGGAGTTGTGGTCCCAAATATCTAGAGGGCTGAAGTTTGGACACTGCTGGCTTAAGCTTTTATTTCAGTCACTTTTAGGAATTGCGTGCGTGTGTGTGTTTTCAAATTCTGCATTCCCAACCCAGGAAATAAAAGGAGACAATACGCTTTTAGTTCTAGCTACGTTTAAAACAAAAACAAGAAGCCATGAACTTGTTATCCAGCCTCCCAGTGCTGCACTCATTGCAACGAATCCAGTTTGGGAAGCCGGTTGAACAGACCCAGGTTTTAATGCTGATGCTGTTCATGCATGCGTTGGAACATATAGCTTACTATCTCAGCATCTGGTCACCTTGAAAATAACATATGGCATTTCTTACTCTTAAAGGAGACATTTGGTCTCCAGAATATTTTTTAAGAGGGTCCTTTTTTCCCTTTATTTTATTTTATTTTATTTTATTTTATTTCTTCTTCTTTTTTGAACTTCCAAATTCCAAGTTGCTGGTCAACAGGATTTCTGGGAATTGCAGCTGAAAAAAAGTTTCATTTCCAAACGCTTAGGTCTCACTCGGTTCGTTGTTTGGTTTTACAGGGAGAAATATTTCCCAGCTCTCTGGGTGAAGTCCTCTAAACCCATGAGATTCATCCACTGATTCTATTTTCCTCAGAAACAAAAACACAGATAAAACTACATATCCTTTATTAGACCAAGGCTTCTTAATCTTTCATATACTGCATCCCACAACTCACTCTGGCAAAAAAATCTCACTATGAGATAAACAGGAAGCCCCCCTTCCCACCGCAAGATGGATCTTGTAATATATTTATAGTCTTTCTGTTTTCACATTTATTTATTCTGTCTTTCCATATATTCATTCTGTCTTCATATTCATTATTAACTATAAATTGATAGTTGTGGCCAGCTTGGCAGGGTGAAGCGCATGGAATCACAGAGGCCATTTTTTCTGTCCCCAAGATGGCCCCCCTGATGGCAAAACACGTGTGGAATAAATCATGTCACCCCCACAGAGCCCCTCCGGACCCTCCAAGCAAAGCCCACCTCCACCAAACTGAAGCCAGAAATCAACTTCCTGCAAGCCTCCACTTTTAAAAAAAAGGTTTATTTATTTATTTATTTATTTTGCATTTGTAGACCGCCCAATTTCCCAAATAGGGACTCTGGGCGGTTTACAAGAAAGCAAACGAATTAGTAATTAAAAGCAAAAAAACCAACAAACAATAAACAGCAAATACAAAAACATAAACTAAACATACTACGGGCTGACAAGCTTCCAATGGAACGGAAAGCATTCTGCAGAGAATCAGGAGACCTCCACCTACCACCTAAGCTCATGGAAAGAAAAATAGAAAGGCAAATTTTGCTAGGAAAAGGAGCTGTGCCACTCTTCTAGTCCATAGGGTTCTAACCAGAGGCTTCTACAAGCATGCCGAGAAAAGGGTGGTGAAATTTAAGTTGAGTGCAAAGATTTCAGCATGGAGGGCCACAATTTAACCCCTAGCCAAGCCAAGAGCAACTCCTCTGGGTCATATCCAGCCCATGAATGCCCCAAGTGGATGCAATCCACATCTCCCATGTTGTGTTGCATAAGCCATTGTTGGGATGCAGATACCCAGTGTGATGGCCTAGGTCTTGGGAGTCCTGGGTTCAAATCCCTGCTTGGCCATGGAAACAAGCCATGATGGGGATACATGTTATCTCCAGGCTTAAAAGGAGGGTACCTCAAAATGCCAGACGCAGGGGAGTGGCATCAGGGGAAAGGTATCTAGTTGTCTCATGTGGTCTTCTAGGGTCACGGTGAGATCCAGAAAGCTGGACTAGCTGGGCCCTTGGCCTGATCTAGCAGGGTTCTTATGTTCCTCACTGTGGGTGTGGAACTTGTAAAACTGTCCCTTAAATATCAGCCTTCCTTCGAGAGACTAATTAAGGTTGCTATGGGTCCATTCCAACTTGACAGGACAGAAAGGATCATGAGAAACTTACAGATCCTTTTAAGCCATCCACAACCTGGAGTCCACCAGATACTTTAGACCAGTGGTTCTCAACCTGTGGGTCCCCAGATGTTCCTGAACTGCAACTCCCAGAAACCCCTTCCAGCACAGCAAGTGCTGGAGGCTTCTGGGAGTTGCAGTCCAGGAACATCTGGGGACTCACAGGTTGAGAATCACTGCTTTAGACTGCCTCTGGCACCACTCCCAGCCATTAGCCATCCTGCTTGGTGCTGATGGACGCCGACATCCAAAACATGTGTAATATAATAAATAATCTTAGACCTGGAGACCAGGAATGGATCTTATGATCCAGCTGCTGTCAAGAAAGCCCAGTGGGGAATTGAACTCCCAACCTTTGGCTCCTCAGCCAGGGACGTAAACCATTGAGCTATCCGACTGAGAGACAGTCCTTCCCTTTCCCAGCTAGACTCCCAACATGTGTAGAGATGAACCACCTGCCCCACTGTTTGGACTGAGTTCAGCAAGACCCTCCTTGAGCAAACAGCACCAACAAGTACAACTGGCATCATTAAGACCAATGCATTTATTTCTGTGAAGTTTTGCCAACCTCTTCTCCAGACCCGAGAAACAGTGGTCTATGAAAGTGCACCCTGAGGTAAATGTCTTCGTTTTAAAGGTGCCACAGCAGCTCTGTGCTTGTCATCTTATTTTATTTCTTTTTTGTGAACAGATGGAAATGGCTTCCAATACAAAACCACCCTAAAAGCCTCGAGCATCACCCACCGTTTCCCACAGAAGGAGGCATTTCACCTGAGAAGAAGCAACAGGGGTGGTGAATCTCCTGTGGAATTCAGCTTGTCACGTGGAATAAAACACAGATGTTGTCAACACAGCAATAACCTCATTTCTTTTTCTTCCTTGTCTTGTTTTATGCTCTCCTTTGTTTGTCTGAAAAATAACCTTTTATTCTGCTTTAAGATTTTCCCCTCCCCTTTTTTGTAGGGAGGGGAAGTTGGGGGGGGGGAACTTCATAACAAATGCTAGCATTTAAATTTGTTGTTTTATTGCAGCTTCTGGGTTTTGTGCTAGCTGTTCCTTTTTATATTCAACCCATTTCTTTGGTGACATGTCATTTGAATCCAGACTGCTGGATTCTCTAATCAGTTTAGAAATTATCTTTTTTTAAAATATTTTGAATCAGGAGGTATACCCTACCACTAAACTTCGGCCCTCCAGCTGGTTTGGACCACAACTCCCAGAATTCCAAGGCTTAATGTATTGCCAATGACAAAGGAGTGTGAGAGTTGTGGTCCAAAACATCTGAAGGGCCGAAGTTACCTCATGATTTTGTGTAGGTATGGGAGGGCTCCTTAGAGATACCAACCTCTTGTTTTGTTTTGTTTTGTTTTGGAAAGTATTTGATCTTACTAGCTTCTGATACAATGTCCCTATGGAATGATGAATATCACGAGGCATCAATGCTCGCAGGAAAAAGCAACAATACTAGGAAAAGTTGAAGGCAGCAGGAAGACTGAATGTGAGATGGATTCACGGAACAGAGGAAACCACAGTCTTATGTGTGCAATGAGAGGGCTGTTGAGGAGAGAACATTTCAGAAGTCATTGGCTCACAGGGCCACCATTTGTCCAAAGCAGCTAGACAACACGACAACAAGATGGAAAACACAACAAGGCCATTGCTCCTTTAATTGTTGCTCAGAAGAGGGAATTCATGACAGGTGCAGGATTCATCCCTGATCCATATATGATTGAGGCATCGAAATATTTATTCATTTATTTGTTTACAGTGGTACCCCGACTTAAGAGCAGCTCAACTTAAGAGCAGTTCGACTTAAGAGCGGAAAACTGTTGGTGTTTTAACTGCCGCCTTACAAATTTTAGATATGGTCTGCTCAATTTACATTTTTTTTCATTTTTTAACTTTTTTAAAAAGTTTTTTAGATAGGTACCCCAACTTAAGAGTAGTTTGACTTAAGAGCATGCACTCGGAACGGATTGAATTTGTAAGTTGAGGCACCACTGTATTTATTTACTTATTTATTTATTTGTGCATATATTGACCGCCAGTCTTGCCCAAAAAGCAACTCCGGGCGGTTCACAACTGAACGAGAGATAAAATAACAGAGAGTAGCAAGACTTCAAAATGTCAAAACTTGCCAGCAAGATGGCAGACCCCCAGGACAGCAAACAACAACAGACAAAACCAACAACCGTACACGTGAACTGTCACCAAAGGCCTCTTTAAAGAGCCAGGTTTTAAGGGCTTGTCTAAAGGCTGGCAGGAGCTGTGCTAGGCATATCTCACTTGGAAGGTGGTTCCATAAGGTTGGGGCAGCCACGGAAAAGGCCTGATTGTGAGTAATCAATCACTTTATATTTGGGTTCGGTTCCTTAAATCTTTTTATCCCAAAGCCCATACCTCGTCAGGTGGCTTTACAGAAGATCTAATTTTTCTTAGCTACCTCTCATCAGCAAAATGGGGGGGGGGATAATACTAACCTACATTACAGGGCCATTGTAAAGACAGCAAAAATATCCTATAGGCAAAGAGATTTAAAGCTCGTTAACTATACTTCCTAATTATTAACGTTACTACAGCACCACAAATGGAACTGATTGGGAATGGCTCAAATTTCTTTGCGACAGACTGATTGTACACTTTATCATCTGTTGTAAAAACACCTCTCAACAGCCTGAAATCTCAAGCAGCATCAAGAAATCGCAAGGCTTTCATTTCGGGTAGTTTTTGATAGGAATTTTGCAAAGAGTGGCAAATTGACCATGAATGGCCTGGAAAGAATGTGAGATATGTTTTGTTTTGAATAATGAAAGAGAAGGTAAAGTTGGCTAATATTCCAACTACGTATTTTTACGGTGAGCGATCTCTAAAGCCATGACAACAGAAAGCCTTCTGGTCAATGGAAACATGTTAATATCTTCAAATGAATAGCTGTTCAAGCACCAAGTATTTAAATATTCTAAGTAAAACCGGATGCGGAATATTCTCTACCTAGAAAACCCTGAACAGGGATTGCACAGGATTATTATTAATTATTAAATGAAACTGACCGGCTGAAGCTATACACAGAGTGGCCCAAAGAGTACTCCTTAAGTCCAACAATGAAATACACTTCCTCTATCAATAAATCGACTCTCTCGGTCATGTACCAGACCAAGGGCCATCTTTTGGATCACTGGCCCTAGAGACTTTGACGCCTGAGAAACAGAACTCTGTGTAACTTTTCTTTTTAAAGCGTACATTCCTGCATCAACGGAATGGAGTTGAGGAAATGAGATCAGCATATCTTACATAACTTATTTCAGGGGTTACTCCACTTATTTGTTTGTTTGTTTGTTTGTTTGTTTGTTTGTTGCATTTCTAGACCGCCTGATTTCCCAAATAGGGACTCTGGCCGGTTTACACGAAAGCAAATTAATCAACAATTAAAAGCAAACAAAACAATAAACAGCTAATATAAAAAACATAAACTAAACACACTAAAATCCAGACCCTGGCAAGTGGAAGAAGAAGAAGAAGAAGAAGAAGAAGAAGAAGAAGAAGAAGAAGAAGAAGAAGAAGAAGAAGAAGAAGAAGAAGAAGAAGAAGAAAGGGGGAACAAACATTACATCACCGATCACCAAAAGCTTCCCTAAAAGCCAGTAAAGCTTTTTAAAAAGCTGTCAGGGACTCCATTTGGCTTATTTCATGAGGCAATTTGCTCCATATTGCGGGACCAGACACCAAGAAGGCTCAATTATGGGTGACAATCTTAGGGGCCTCGGGGGGTGGGGGTGGGGTGGCCACACGGAGTGAAAGCACCAAAGATGCTCTGGTGGAACGGGCCGACACAGTATTCTAATACTGACCACTAGACTATTGGATTTAACCTAAGCAGAAGTGGTATCAGAAACTCCCCACCTCCAAATTTTTTGTTATAAAATTGAGAAAAGGAAAAATAATTTTATGTTGATTTTTTTATTCTGGCAAGGACCTGATTATTTTCCTACACTGCTTCCCCTCTGCTTTCCATTCTCTGATTTTTTTTAAAAAAATGTTCTTCCATAGCTGTTCTGTCTTTCTACTCTCCTGATGCTCATTCAATTTCCCTCTCTTCTTATTCCTACCTCCTGCAGCAGAAGAAAACCACACAGTGTCTCTTTGGGCGCTTTTACACGACCCCTAAGATCCGCTGGCCACTTAAATTTGGACCAGAGATCTTAGGGGCTTGTCGCTCTTCCTGTGTTCCCACCCCCTCGGCATTCCTGGCTGCTGGCTGCGTGAGGGGAGGGAGAAAAAAAAGGAAGAAAAGAGCGTGGCTCACCTCCGTTCTGGCTCTCCCTCTTGCCGCCGCAACATTCCAGTCTCTTAAGTAGCTCTTAAAGGAGCGGGAGCCAAAAAAAACAACAAGCAGAAGCGAGGAGAGCCCCGCACTCACTATCGTTACACTGCATTTTCACCTCCAGAGAGCAGGTACTTGAAAGGTGCGCTGGGAGGCGCTTATGGGGGCGTGGTCGCACTTAATTTCCTGTAAACTCCGGAGCTGGTGGGGAAACATATCTAAGCTCCGGAGCTGGGAGCCATTTGCCCCGGAGTTTAGGGGTCGTGTATAAACGCCCTTTCTGAAGTGTCTGAAGCAGACCCTGCCAAGGGCAGTGCTCTAAGAGTAAGCTAGTGGCCCTGTGAAAGAATGAATTTCACAAGCTGGCCTCTAAGGTACAGGAAGGATGCTTAGTGCCTAAAAATGGTACCACAAGGGATGGGCAGATTTCAGTGAGGACCCTTGAGTCAGTCCCAGGTCAGTACAGACTTCCATATACAGTATATCCAAAATAGGAGTTGGAGTTATTTCTGCCCTAGGTCCAAAGGAATTTGTAAATGTGGTACACTGGAAAATTTGAAACAGTTATACAGCAGACCCTCGTATAACAAATGGTTTGCATAACATAAGATCTGTACAACATATAAAATTCCAGAGATAGGGGGAATTTCCTTTACAGAATCACCTGTGGGGCGAATCTGTACAACATAAAAACGATCACGATTAGGGATTACTCCATTTTCAATGCATTCCTATGGGAAATTTGTATAAAGGAAAATTTACTTAACCGAATTTCATTTGGAAAGAATTAATTTCTTTATATGTAATTTTTTTTATTTGTATTGGCCCTGATGCACATGAAAATTGGAAATTCCAGCAAGCAGAGAAAAAAAAACATGGCAGGAAAAAACCAGTTTCAGGTGTTTGCCTGTGATCATCTTTACATTTGTTGGTGTTTAAAATTTTATATATTTATTTTTATTTGTTTGTTAGAAGTATTATTACCCTGCTTTTCTCCTTAAAACTACCTCAGGTGTCTAATAGGCTGAAAATGTCTATAGTACTTTCATCCACTTGCCTGTGTTCGCAAGAATCATAATGATTTGTAAATTCACTTCTGGACAGCAAACTCGCTTCAATGCAGTCAAAAATGGAATATTGTCTTTACAGTTTGATCTGGACCTTTCAGAAATCGGTCCAAATCAGGCTGTTTCAGTTCAGGATTTGGGATTTGCCTGAATCTGAACCACAGTCCTAATTTAATGTAATAAAGTGTCATTCATCAATTCTGAAATATATCAATCTCACTAGCATAGTATCTCTGGCAGATTTTGAATGAATAATTTACAGTCTGGGGGCTGTGTGAGAAACAGATTAATAAAAAGACACATGTGCAGGCTTTTTCTCAATTGTTTGATTAAAAACATTTATTTTAGCTGTATGCGGACTCTGTGTACATCCAGGTTCCCAGAGAAGAGGGGGGAAAAACAAGTGTGTGTGTGTGTGTGTGTGTGTACAGTGTATATATATATATATATATATATATATGTGTATGTATGTATGTATATATATACATACACACACACACACACATACACTTGGTTTTTTCCCTCTTCTCTGTGAATATATATACACCCATAATAACTAGCTCACCCCAAGAAGATTTTGTGCTAAGTCTTCTGTGGAATAAAGAAAATCCTGCAGCCCCAGGCTCAACTTTTTTACATGACCCCTAAAATCCGAGGCAAAGGGCTCCCAGATCCGGAGCTTAAATTTTTTTTCCCATCAGCTCCGGACTTTTAAAAAAATTTAAGTACGACCACACCCACCTAAGCGCATCCCAGCGCATTTTCCAAGTACCTGGTCTCCGAAGGTGAAAAATTTCTGATGTGGATTGCAAAGCAGTGAAGTGCCGGGCTTCTGCTCCTTTCTGTTTTTTTTTGTTTGTTTTTTTCCCCCTTTAAGAGACTTTAAGATACTGGAATGCTTGCTTCCGGGACTGCAAGGGGCAGATGGAGGTGAGCCTGCATTCTTTCCCCCCCTTTTTTCTCCCTCCCCTCACGCAGACAGGAACAATGGAGTGCGGAGGGATGGGAACACAGGAAGAGCGACAAACCCCTAAGATCTCTGGTCCGAATTTAAGTGGCCAGGGGATCTTAGGGGTTGTGTAAAAGCACCCATAGTTGGCAGCCTCATAAAGCAACACAACTCATTCCAAGCGTGCAAACTTCAGAAAACAGATTGTGTTCTAAATTATCCTCGTTGCCTCTTTTTATTTTTTATTTTTTTTTTAATTTTTGGGGGCTCCTGGAACTTGGTCACTTACGAGTTCTAGCACTGTCTCTGGATTTGAACCCTTGGTTTAGCCAACATGTTTGATAGCTGCTGACACCCTACCTCTCCTCCTCCTCCTCCTCCTGCTTGCCTCATCATGATGGAAAAAAGCTACCTCGGCCTGTACCCATGACCACTTGTCATGAGAACCAGATTCTGAGTGGAGGCAGACTTCTCCTCTGCTCTGGACTTACTGCAAATTAAATTTCTCTTGGATTCTTAAGTTTTCTCCAATTCTAAATTCAATTTGGAGAGCCTGATAAGCTGCAATTCTTTTCTACCATGATAATGCAGATAAACTATGGCAGTTCAAAGGTTTCCCGTCTAAGAACCTTAGATGAGCAAGGGTGGGGACAGGGTTTTCCTTACCATTCGTCACCTGATAGCCCAAACTAGCAGTTCTGGCAGCTGGGGCTTCCCTCTCCTGTTGGTTAAGCTTGAGTTATGTCTGATCAGAACATAAGAACATAACATAAGATCATAAGAAGAGTCCTGCTGGATCAGGCCAAAGGCCCATCTAGTCCAGCCTCCTGTATATCTCATAGTGGCCCCATCAGATGTGTCTGGGAGTGCACAAGACTAGATCTCTGTCTCCTGATACCACTCCCCTGCATCTGGCCCTTGAAGCAGCCTGGTCTTGAGCATGGAGATTACACATCTCCATCATGGTTTGTCACCTGGGATGGACTTTTCCTCCAGGAATCTGTCCAATCCCCTTTTGAAGGCATCCGGGCCAGATGCCATCACCACATCCTGTGGCAGGGAGTTCCACAGACTAACAACAACACGCTGGGTAAAAAAAATATAATACTTTCTTTGGTCTGTTCTCACTCTCCCAACCCTCAGTTTGAGTGGATGTCCCCCATCAGCATCCGTGGGGAGATGATCGAAGAACAGGGAGGGGGGACTTGAATGTGAGCGTGTGACAGCCATGTTTGTCCTGTGTCAAGACTTCTTGATCCTTCTTTGCCCAGGGAAGAACGGCAAGGTCACAACCTTCCAGCAAAAAGGGCTACACTGTGGCAGGAGCAATTTTTTTTTTTTGCACCTAAATCTCAATGCACAGTCAAAGGCCCAAGTTACACCTAGGTTTGCTCCACTTGGTTCATTATTGCTTGAGAGTTTTACTTCTCCCTGAGCTGAGATGCAAAATCAAGCCATGGCTTTAAAAAAAAAAAAACTCAGGCTGGAGTTAAAATGGGCACGAAACATCCTCTAATGAAGAGTACAGAGGACAAGCGGCGTACCTCTGTGCATGTACTGAGTGTCACGGCACCCTTGTTGGGTAATAATGATCAGTGCATTCATTCTTTGGATCACAGAAGCCAAAGAATGTCTCTGTGGTGTTCCAGGGATGAGAGGCTATAGTTCCCATTAGAGATGGGCACGACTCAGCGAAATTTTCGTTTTCGTTTTTTTTGTTTCGTTTCGCAACGAAAACGAAAATGAAAATTTTTTCAAGAGCAAAACGACAACGGAAACGAAACGAAAAATTTTGCCGTGTTTTTCGCTTTCGTTACGGCGGACACATTGCAGTGAAAAGAATGCTAACGAAATGAAAATTTTTCATTTTCGTTTTATTTTTTCTCTCGTTTCGCAACGAAAACGAAAAATGTGCAAAAAAACCCCCGAAAAACAAAAATGAACCGAAACGGATCCCTAAACGAAAAATGAAAAACAAAAAATTATTTTTTTGAGTCGTGCCCATCTCTAGTTCCCATCATTCCAAACCTATATGGACAGGGAGTGATGGGATTTTATCCCAGCAACTCTGGAAGGACTTAAGGTAGGATCCTGATTCATATGGTGGCGAAGGGTTTGCATGCAGGCCAGACATGCAGCCTATGCCACAAACTGCATTTGACACTGCTGCAGTGCAAACCATTGTCTTATTGTCCGGACTAGCAGGAAAACTGTGTTTTGGGGAGATATTGTTTTTCTACAGCTGGCTTCCCAAAGACCTCTAGAATGACATCCCTAAATGACCATCTATACTCAATGCGATCTGATGTTGGAAGCTGAGCAAGGTGGGGTCTGTTCAGGCCACCACAGGTCCTTTCGGAGAAAAAGGCAGGATAGAAATATATTGGGGATGGGCATGAAACAAAAAAAAATGTTTTGTTCTGTTTCCTTTCCTCCCCCTACATTTTTTTGTTTCGTTTCATATGAATGTTTTCAAAAAAAAAAAAATTACGAAACAAACCACTAACAAAGCGGTTCGTGTGGGGGGGGGGGCTGGAAAGTGGCAAAGGGACATTTTTTTTAAAGCCCTGGGCTTTTAAAAAAAAACTTTCCCCCTCCCCCCAACTGCCATTTGCTCAGTACTGGGGTGGGAGAAAATCTCTTCCCCCACCCCCAAACCTAGCACCAATCAGCAGGTGTGGCTTGGGGGAGGGAAAAAAGGTTTTTTTAAAAAGCCCGGAGCTTTTTTTTTTAAAAAAAACCCTTTTCCCTCCCCTAAGTGGCTTACAGACAGAACGAAATGGTCCGTTTTAACAAAAACAAAACAAAAACCATTTCGTTTCGTCTGGAACGAAATGCTGCTTCCTCTCGTCGTTTCGTTTCGTTTTATTTTGTTACGTAACGAGATGACGAAATAGCATTTGGTTTTTTTGTTTTCTGCGAATCCCAAAATATATATTAAATAAATAAGTGGCATTTGGCCGAGAGATTGCCACAAAATCCCAGATCCTCTGGGCCATAACTCGTTAGTACATCACCTGGGCTCAACATTTGGCATCCCCATTTAGGGGTTGGAAAGGATCCTGCCTGCATCCTCCGTGGTCCCTCGAGGACTTTGGGAGCTGATGGTCCTTTTGCTAAGCTCTGGTGATCCACACCATCTTCATTAACACCCCATCTCCCCCCCCAGCACGCTAGCCACCTTTGCTTCTGCCCTACTGGAATCCAAGAACAAGAACCAAGCACGCCTGGCTGTGAACCCTGGAACTTCGGGGTGAACTTTTCTATGCCTCTCTCGGCCCTTGGAGCAGCGGAGAAAAGATATGAGATCACTGGAGGCCGAGGAAAGGAACACACACACACACACACACACACACACACACACACACACACACACA